>KQ963110.1:31606-55242 GCA_001563735.1 Leucoagaricus sp. SymC.cos
GACATGCACCAGGTTCTCCACAGAACCAGAAGAACCCATGACAGGGGCAGGGGCAGCCCAGGCAGCAGCTGCAAAGGACTGTTGCTAATTCTTATCAAACTAGTAATACCAGAATGAAAACTGCTTCAAAGTAGCAGCATAAGCCTAGTAACAATTCAGGCAGCAAGGGGGGTGGGGGCATGGCTGGCCCTCTGAAGTCTTAGGAATACACTAGCAAGAGTTCCCCTTACAACAGCCAGCAAAGGCATGATAGCCATCTTAGTAGTGAGGTCTGCCACAGAAAGGGCAATGAGATACCTTGGAGTAACAGAATTGAGATGAGTGCCCCCATCTCCAGCAGCACTGGCAGAGAGAGGCCCCAGAATTTGTATTAGCCTCCAAAATGTGGGAGGTCCAATGACCAAACTGAAGAGAATGCCCCACAAGGTTAGTAGCATGAGTGCCTCTCTGGGAGTCCCAGATGTTGAAATATACTATTGCTGTATCCAATATATACAAGTTATGGACTACACAAATGGAGCCCATCAGGACAAGGTGGCTCTTATACAGTGACTGCCACATAACCTCCTCAATGTGCTGGGCAGTTGTATGAGCCCCATTAGCTTGCAAAAAAGGAATGTTGATGATCTTAAGAAAGCTCTTCAACACTGGAAGATAAGTCTTGGAACTTGTAGGTGAAAAATGCTTGCCCAGCCACTCGTGAATGAGATTAAGCTGTTCAAGGGAGGGCATATTACTAGTCCTAATGGACCAGCCACCATAAGCAACTTGAATAGATTTTGCATGGAACCCAGAGACCCAGTGGTCAGCCAGGTAACAATTGAGGAGGTGAAGGATCTCCTTGAGATGGGGCCTAGCATTAGGATCATCCAGGATAAAAAGAATCTACTACTGGAAGAGTCTTTAGGTGGTCATCTTGGACTTCTTTGCTGGTGGAGCAGGGACAGAGAGTATGATGGGGCACTTGGCAACCACAGCCATAGGAGTGGGAGCAGTAGATGTAGTGGCCATATCAGCCCAGATGAGAATGGCAATGGCCAATGGGGTAAAGTTAAGGAAGTTCTTAGCTATAGAGACTAGGTTCTCCACAGAACAAGAAGGACCTGCAGGAGGAGCAGGACAAGGCACTGAAGCAGCAGCTACAAAGGACTTAGCCTCAGGCTTCATAGCAGAAGGAAGAGGAGGAGACACCTCCTTAGAGAGAGCTTTTTTCTCTGTCATTTTTATCTTCCTCTTGCCCTTGAACTTGGGCTGGAGTGGGGCAAGAACACTCCCAGAAGGACTGGCCACAGGTGCTCTCTCAGGTGCAGATGTAGAGATACTAGGGAGAGGAGGGGCAAAACTGACTGAGCAACACTGGGAGAGACAATCTCTGCTGAAGAAGCAGTGGGATTATGCATAGTGACATCCTCCAATGACTTAGAAGGAGCAAAATAAGGAGCCACAGCATCAAACACCATGGTCTCAGGAAAGATGGCATTAGGGTCAATTTTGAGAAGACCCCAAGGCTCCTTGGTAACAAGCTTGTCCAAGCTCACAAGAAGTATGCTGAACCTGACAGAGAAGGAGGAAGAAGCAATGTCCAGGTTTGTTATAACTCATACGTTTCTGGACAAACCCAACTATTACTGACTGCTTCTGCATTACTCCATTTCTTTTCCTACTGTTTTATATCTTACTATTTCTTTGTATATTATTTGTTTCCAAATACTCCTGCACACTTCTTCCGCTTATCTCCTGTTTGATTCTGTTCACCTTTTATTCCCATCAATTATTAGTTCTTATTCCTTTCTATGCCCTTCCGCTCGATACCAATGGTTTCCATTCTGCCTTCACATTTCCTTTTATATTATGCCTACCTTTTATGATTTCATTCTTACTTTATATGTCACCACCCATTTCTCTTTCTATGCCCACTCTTCATACTATGTCATTTCTCTTCATTATCTCTCTGTTGTCTCTATCACATGCCCATTGCATCATGTAGTTTTCTGTTTATTCTATCTTCTTGTTTATCACTTTCCAACATTTTCCATAGGTATATAAGTAGCAGATTATGGTCATGTATTCTCCAGTCTGATAATCAACTTAGTTTGACATTCTTGATTATTCCAACTTTAAACTATTCATCCTCTCAGTTTCCCTCTAAGTCCTATCTCTTCCATGTTCCTAAATTGGACCATTGGCAGTAGAACAGCACAGCATATAAGCTGAAGCTAAGGTCCATTCCCGACTCCTTCCAACTTCTCTGATCTCATGCCTCTGTCTCTGCCTCTGTCTCTGCATTGATTGTCTCTGACCCTTTCTGACCCTTCTACATCTATTCCCTCTCTATCCCATCTCAGAACTTAACAAGGTTCCCCAAGAACTGGAGAGTGCAGTTGAGGGATGCTTTCACCATTTCAAAGTTGGCCTCAATACTAGAAGTGCTATCCAGAGCCAGAGAGGTGGGCCCCAAAGGGGCACTAGGCAATTGTTTGACAGTCTGAGACAATAAGCTCTCCTGGAATAAGACTTGAGACAGAGAGGGGGTGGGGGAGCCCTTTTCAAATAACACAGACAACTTTCTAGACTGAGAGCATGAAGAAAGAGGTCTGTGCATTTGTTCATGATGATGAGTGACATGACTGGTCCTGGCAGCCATCCTAGGTGTACAGCCAGGATTGAGAAGAAATCTAACATCAGACACACTCTCATTGGAGACATCAGAAGGAGTCTGGACTCAAGAAAAGGCCAAAGAAGTATGAGGCAGGAGGCAATCAAAAGAGGACAATGCAGCAAGGCATGCCATTGATGGATTGACATGGGACTCCTGTTGTGTAGGTAGGGGGGTCTGACATGATGTGACAGAGTACTTAGATCCAAGATTAGAGGGGCAGATAAGACTGTGCTCAATGATAAAGATGATGACAGTGGTGTTTACACTTGTTTACCACCCTAGATGATGGCAGTACCAGATAAAGAAGTGATGTTAGTTGGGCCTTGTGATGTCAGCCCTATGGACTATGATATATTCTTATATTTTGTCAGGTGTTTATTGTTATCCTGTTGGGCCAGCTCTTATATCTGCCTTTTTAACTTGTTCATATAGCATTCATAGAATGCACAGCACTCAGTTAGGCTGGCCAACTTGGCCAGTATGATGGAGAATGTCTTCACACATATAAAGTGTTATTGGTTATCAAATATATTAGGTCTATTGGGATCCCTGCATTGATCATTTGGTAGATAAGGATTTGGGTTTTTTCTCTTTTCCAGTCAGTTTCACATTCAGGAGGCTCTTCTCAAGCCTTGTCTTTGCCCTTATCTTTAGGTGGTGCTGGCCTGTTCTCTAGCATTGATAGCAAGAACTTTGCTGGGTTTTGCAGAGGATTTGCATTAATCCTCTGTAGTAACAGCTTTTGTATCAAGGATGTGGATACACTCTTGGCTATGTTTACAGACAATGGCCCAGGTGCAGTGCTTGGCTGCTGATAATATAGCAGTTGGTCAACTACTAGTAGTGGCATGAACAGCTGATATGGTTGGTACAGCTGTGGATATCCATATAGTAGCTATCTGTAATACTCTAGGTATGAGTACCTGTGCATTATTAGGTGAAATTGTAGCTATAGCAGGTATAGATGTTGTTGAGCAGTCAGCTGACTGCTTGTTTGCTCATCATATCCAGTGGTGTTTGAACCCAATGTTGTGTCTACTGGCCTTCCCCCTTCAGAACTCTGTGAGTTCTTTGTAGGTGCAGAGTCACTGGGACCCTGCTCTGTCATGTTTTTGTCATATGCTGCTGGTGGATACAGTATTTTTCAGTGCTTATTGGGGTCCATAGTGGTGATTGCATGGAGGGTTGGAACTTGAAGAGCAAATAATAACATTCACCTTGATGTGTGATAGATAACTGAGCTCAGGCTCATTGATAGAAATTCTCTATATAGCAATCCTATTACTTCTCTGATTAGTCAACTCCTGATCCAGGGTAATTGAATGACCTTGGATACTTTTCTGAGTTCCATATATCTATCAAGGGCTGTGAGATCCTTGCAAGCATGATATGGCTCCCAAGTTATATTACAGTACTCCAGTGAACCTCAAATTTGAGGTTCTTATTATTATGACCATTAAATCTATAGCCAATCAATTTGTCAATAAACTATTTATATTTGTCATTGATCCTGAAATCATATGGTTCAGGTTTAGCTCAGTCAGGAAATAATATATTATTTGATATAGTATAGGGTCTTAGCAATGATATGTGAAATATAGGGTGTATTTTATATTTTGTTAGTGCTGGCAGAGTTTGAGATAGTAGTTCAAAAACTTGGGCCTTGTCTCTACTATCTTGAATAGTCCTATATATTTAGGACATAATTTGCTGGACTTTTCCTTGGACAGGTTTAAGTTTTTTGTTGCTAGGTATACAAGGTTGTTGACCTTGATATCAGGTTTGGATAACCTGTGTTTATTTTCTTGTTGGGTTTGGAACACTCTTACTTCAATAATCATGTTATGTGCTACTATCATATTTGTTAGCACCACTTTGGTGAATTTTTTGATTCCTTGAGGGGGTGAATTGTCACCCCTGACTTCTTTTAACATACTAGGCATATAGCCACTATTCAGTTTGAATAGTGCATATTCTGTTGAAGCAGATATACTAAAATTTATCACAAACTCAGTCAAGGATACTTTTTCTACCCAGTTCTTTTGGTCATAGCTCACAGTCACATGGAATATCTGTCCAATGTTTCTGTTCATTCATTCAGTTTGTCCATCAGTTTGGGGGTGGAAGGATGTAGATATTAGAAGCTTGGTTTCTAATAATTTATGAAGCTCTTTCCACCATGTAGATGTAAACTTTGAGTTATGATCACTTACTATCAAGCTTGGTAGTTCATGCAAACAGACTATCTCTCTCATATATATCCACAATAGTTCTGATGTGCTCATTTGTATGTGCACTGGTATCAAGTGTACCATGCTAGTCATATGGCAGATCACAATCCATAGATAATCATGTCCTTTCAATTTGAGAAATAGACCAATAAAGTCTATTCTAATAGACTCCTATATTTTAGTAGAGATTGGGAGAGAGTGTATTTTGCCTCTTGGTTTTGTAGTTGGCACCTTGGTACAGGCACACATTTCACAGGATCTGCAGAATTCTCTGCAATCCTTTACTAGCTTCAGCTACTAATACTATCAGCAAAGATATTCCCCAGTATATTGGTCTCCAAAGTGACCAACAATTTTGTGTGCCTTGTTGAGCAGCTGTGTAATAATCTTTTGATCATTAAGAATACAGACTACTTTCTATTCTATTCTAATCTTTTTTTATATAATATTATCATTGCTGATTGTAAAGTCTTTGTATTTATTCAGTGATTCCTTCACTGCACAAAATATAGAATTATTATTATATTCTAATTTAATTGAATCTATGATCTCACTGGTCATCTTGACTGGTGGACTTTCTCCATCTGCACCTGATATCATATTTCTCAGAGTGAGATTAGGTTGATCTCAGAATTCTAGGTGAGTTGGGTCCTCTAACTCAGAAGCTTGCTGAGCTGTCTCTTGAAGCTTGCTGGGCTGCCTCTTAAAGCTCAAGAGCTTCAATTTCTCATTGTTCCCATCTTTCACAAAGATGATTACTTCATCATAGGTTTTCATCATTGATAGTATTGATCTGAACTATAAAGTCATTGACCTCTTCAGCATGTTCCCATGACAGAATATCTTCTTGAGGGTCAATTCTATAATTAACTTGAACATAGTCTCCAAGGGTGTGTGTCTCCCCTGGCTTGTCACTCTCATGGTACCTAGATAAACAGTCAGCAATTTTGTTTGACTCTCTCTTCATATATGTAATGTTGAAGTCGAACCTTGACATATAGTCCATCCATTAGCATCATTATGCTGATAAGTGAGATTGAGTTTTAAAGAACTTGAGTGCTTTGTGATCCATGATTACATGAATTCTATATCTGAGTAGTTTATCTTCTCACTTCATTAATGCTTCTAATATTGCAAGCATTTCTATTTCATGAACAGTGTAGTTTTGCTATACTGATATAAATTTCTTGAATATGAATCTGGCAAGTCTGCAGTCAGTCCACAATGGTCCTTGACTGTACATCACTCCAATTCCTGTTTTAAATACATTACAAATAACCTATATAGAGTTCTTGTTATAAGTATCTACTGGCTTGATAATCAGGGTTTTTTCACATATAGCTTTGATCCTGTCAAAGCATTGTTGATGCAGTAGCCTCCAATGGAATGGAGTTTCATTCATTGTCATAGACATGAGTGGCCCAGTGTAGGCAGTAACATCTAGTAGAAAGTTGGAAAGATAGTTTATTAATCCAATGAATTGTTGGATGTCATGGTAGTTGTGAGAGATGCACCATTCCCTCAGCCTATGAAGTTTGTCCAAATCAGGGTGGATACCTTTGTTATTGATTATGTGGCTAAGATATTCTATACATTCAGTGTAAAGGTCACATTTCAACTGCTTGATAGATAGGTTTTGTTTATGTAACCTATCAAACACAATTGCTAGATGTGTTTGGTGTTTCTCTATGGTATCAAAATAGATGAATATATCATCTAAGTAAATGTGTATGCAGATACTGAGCACATCATGGAATATAGCAGTCATCAACTGCTGAAAGGTGGCAGGAGCATTGCAATCTCCTTGCTGTATTATGTTACTGATGTACATTTCTGCAATGGTTGCAAAGGCTGATTTAGATATATCTTCTAAGTAGATATGTACTTGTTTATATTCCTCAGCTAGGTCTATTTTTGAGGAATATTTCACTCTGGCCAAGTCTTCTTGGATGACTTTTTGGTCTAGTAAAGGAGTTACATCCTTTATGGTATTATTATTGTGAAACCTTGCATCCATGACAGTTCTTAGTCAACTGTCTTTCTTTAGTACACAGAGTAGTAGTATAGCTTGGTCCATAGAGCAAGGCTCCCACCATTTAGCTCTTATATATCTTGTGAGTTTGTTATGAAACTTGTCTCTTAGCAATTGAGAGCAGTGGGACAGATGGTATTTATACCTTTTGTTCTCATTGATCAGTTTTATTTCGTAATTTACTTCACAAAACGGTGATAATTTTCAGGTGGACCTCGTATAATATCCTGGTTCTCTTCAAGTCACTTTTTTCTCAATGCAGGTATGTCAGTCTTTATATACTTGTCAGGTGGCTTTTTCACCTGATGACTATGTCATTCTTCCATTATGCTAAAGTTTCACAGCTTTGTCTCTGAGTCACCCTCAATGGGCAGCCTAGTCATGAACAAACTGAATATTTGTTCTCTGGCTAGCTTTTGAGAGTAAAATAACCACATAACTTCCTGATGCCCTAAGACCTCTTCTTCTGCAGGATATATATATCCTGTTGATAGCAGCAGGATATCCTAGACATTTCATTTTCTATATGCCACATACCATGGTATTTTATCTATTAGGCATTTGAGCATCATAATACCACTCAAATTGTGGTGGCCTTGTTGGGGCATCATATAATTTACACTTATCTATAGCAGCCATGAGGTCTTGAAAGGCCTGTTGAGGCCCTCCATTCAGCTCAGAAGGTGTATATATATCCTTTGTGGTTGGTGATTGTTGTGTTTCTACCTCTTTACTCATATTTTTTCATTGTTTCAAGAAAGTTTATTTGGGTTTTTGAGGTTTTCTTCTCTCATTTTCCCCCTCTCAAGAATCCTTTGGATTCTCAATGTCGTCCAATATATGTTTTGAGTCAATTGATGGCATATCACTGACATGGCTACTATGATCTTCTCAAAGATCTTCTACTGATATTCATCAAGTTTGTTCTTGACAAGCATTCTGAGAGTGTCATTAATTCTCTCCTTTCTCTACTGCTCAGTGATATTACAATCAACTGTCAGATTCACCAGCTATGTCTACTACCTTGTAGACCTGATCTCCCATTCTTACTTTATTCTTAATGAAGTTAAGTACAATATTATTAGCTCACATGAATGGCATGCCAATGATCATATCATAGTGATCAAAATTTGCTACATCAGCATATGTTTTAATGGGAGCATCTCCCATCTTTATCTCAATGTTAGCTCTGAAATTGGTGGTTGGACAGCTTCTAAAACTGTTTCCAACTGGGGTATATGTGGGTTCATGAGATCATAGACTTTGATTTCTGCTACATAAGCAAAACTCAGGGTTATGCCCATAGTGGTACTTCCTGAGTCCCATAGCATCCATGTACATATGCTATTGACATCTATCAATATAGCAAGGCATTGCTTCTCACTAGGTTTTGCTTGAGGATACATTATTTTGTCCTTGTGCTTAAGGAGAGTTACTCTTCTTATTGTAACTTTTTCACTCTCATTTCTTTTCATTTCCTCTTCTGAAGTGAGAGATGGCTCTACAGTGGGCCCATTAACAATGATCTCATCATTTTCTGTGTCTTGGATTATGGCTCCAAACTCATAGTCTTTGTCTACATCAGATCTATAATCTGACTCAATAACTTCAACTTCAATGTATTCATCCTCACTAGATTTGGCTTTCTGAGGCTCATTATTGTCAGCCTCATTATTGTTCTCATTTGATAGATTCTCTCTGGATCCATTGTCTATATAATTTAAATTATTTTCTCTCTCTGGGATGGTATATATAGCTTTAAGGTAACTTTTACCTTTGCTGTCTTGGGGGCATTTGTCTGCCCAATGGTTGATGCCACCATATTTTCAGCAAGGCCATGCTGCACTGGGCTCAGAACCAGCCTGGGGTAATGTCTTATTGGTATACCTTGGATTGTTCTTCAGTTTCTCGAAGTATATATTTCTTTTATATAGTTTATTATCTGGCTGTCTGCCAGCTTTTCTATGCATTGAAGGATGTCTTAGTTCATTGGCTGGTACTTTATCATGACCAGCTGAAATTCTCTTTGGGACCTAAGCTATTTTCAGCTTAGATAGTGTTTTCAGCACTGTTTCTGAACTTATATTGATTATTCTTCTCTTGATCTCCTTTTGGAAGAAAGCACTAACATCTTTATAATATTTATAGTCAAGTGCATGCTTAACAAAGTCTTCAATACTGTTCACTTTGGGAGAGAGTCCCTTATTAAACATGAGATACTCAGGCCTCACACTTGGTATACCTTGCATAAATGTCCAAACTAGAGAGTAATTATCAGGGTGTATGGCCATCACTCTTGCATAGTCTAGTATGTGGTCATAGAAGGTTTGAACACCTTCTTCTATTGAATACTTCACACTTTGGAGGCTCTTATGAGCTTTATGCATTGAGGTCAGACACACAAATTGATCATATAATGCTAGCATTACTGATCTGAATGTCCAATCATATTTACTACAATTAATGCTCATAACATGTTGATTATACATGTCCTTTGCTTTCCCAGTTAAGTGGTATTGTAGCACAAATATACAGGTTTTATCTGTATTATTCTCCTGTGGAGTGTTCAAGTTTCCACCTAGTCCTTTCATCAAATAATTGATGTATAAGTTGAGGACAAAGTTCTCAAGGTCACTATACTTTACACTACCACCATACATGATGGTGGTTTTTTCTGAAGGTTTACTCAGCTTATAACCTTCTGGTAATAGCATTTTCTGTGCTAGATATTGGTCAATTGTCTGTTCTATACAATTGTACATGGCAGCATTATACTACCTGTATGTTTCTGTAATTCCAGGGCTGGATTCATCAGGTGCCATATCTCTGAATAAGGAGTACTGTCACTCCTTATAATACAGTGCATTGGGTTGAGCTGTCCCTCTAACAAGAGATCTAAGTTCTTGCCTCTCATCTTCAGGTGCTGCATTACCTATATTACTGCCTTTGGCTGGTACTAACATGCATACTGTCTTTTTAAGAGTCTCTTGTTGTCCCTTCACAGGCATGCTGGTGAATGGGTTTGCAAATGATGGCCCATTACCTTCACTAGGTTCTGGTTTGGGTGGTCCTGCACCCAATGACTCAATCAGTATATGACCTTGGAATATAATTCCTTGGTCATTGATATTTGAGGATCCATAATTTTGGATATCCTCATTACACATCTACTGTAGCCCTACTTAGTCTGTCCATACAGTGGCCATGGGCATTTTCATTAATTGAGAATGAGCAATAGGCATTGGTTGACTAGTGTTGGTATTCTGTACCATCATTGTTGGCAATGGGTTATGAGGTTGGTCATCAACCTTGGTTATCTGAGGGTCAGCTGGGTAGTTGACCTGTCTCACAATTAGCTGGTTATAAGCAGCCTGCAAGGGTGGCTGTAGTGCTGCTACCACAGCAGGATTTTGATTTGTGCTCCATGGTGCTGGCACCATAGCTATTCTCAAAGTTGATAGTATATTTAGAACTGGCTGTGTTTTTAGAGATATCTGTGAGATAACAAGAGGTTTTGTTATATCCCATAATCACCATTTCCTCTTATCTTCCTTCTGAGATAGGGGTTGAGTAAATAGGGAAGGTGATTCTACCTTCGTTATATCAAATATCTCTATGGGTTCAGACACTTTTATTTTTGCCTAGTTATCATTAACTTTTGATACATCAGTAATGTTCAGTTGATGCTGTTGAGGAGTAATGTCCTCTAGTTTCACCTTTGATGACTGTCCATAGGTTGTACCCATAAAGGTTCTAGGAGCCATAACCAGCACTGGAGCTGGTGAGGTTCTCACACTATATAAAATCAGAAGAGGGAGCTGTGCCAATAGCAAGACATCCTTTTGGCTGGGGATATGAGCACAGACAGCACCAGTGGTGTCCATGCATCATCTAATTCAGTCACTTGGATCAATTCAGTTCTTGTTGAATGATAAGCAGTTGCTAAGTGTGCAACTGATTTGTTTACCTCTTTTTCTCTGATGTCCTGTGGTATAGTCACTGAAGTATTGCTTCTGGGTCAAAGGGGATTTATCCTCTCCAGTCATCACTGAGCACTAACTTGTGCTCTATAGTCTTTGATACTTTTATTAGGATGTTGTGGAGTGTTAAGCTGTTGGACAGCTTGACCAGTATTCATCATTTCAGATATAGCTGGTGATGGGGGGCATCTTAGTTCAGGCTGTGGGGTCATAAGGCCCCAACAAGAGCTAGGAGATATTCTAGGTGGTCCCCTTCAATCATGTCAGTTCTAATTGAAGTTGCTAGTCTTTCAAGGGTCAAAGTTACCCTTTTGAAATCCTTTCTTGAACTGGGTGAAAGCTTTAGTCTCCCAAGTGCTATACACCTCATCTATAGATATGGATATGTTAGATTGAGGAAATTTATCTCCTTCTTAATATCTCTGTATTTCTTGCAAAGATATTGGATTACCTTTAGGTAGATCTCTATATAAACAGGATCATCTGAAGGAGGAGCTCTTTGGTTTCTCTGAAACTATTCCTCTATTATAGTTTGTACATGGGCACAGATTTGTTCTCAATAATGTGGGTTTGACACATCATTCATTCAGAATAGCAACTCACTCTTGTCTGCTTTCTTGAATATTTCTTCAAGCTCAAGTGCTCAAATGTCAGAGCATTGAAGGGATATGTTTTCTATTCCTTTAGTAATAATATGTAAGCTGCCCTCTTGTATGAGCAGATATATGTGTCCTGACCATACATCATATAGTCATTCTGTTGGCAAGATACTAGGTAGAGGTCCTTCTGGTACCTCATATCTTTCTGCTGGTATTGGTTTGGCATTAAGGAGGATTGACCCCACTTGTGACTCAGTTCTTAGGCATATAAACCTCGTTCATGTCCATAACCTGATTGGTTGGCACTTCTGTGGTGAGCATGGTGCTCCAGTGTGGATTGTTGGCATCATATGACACTGTTGTATTATTATTTGGGTCTTCAATATGACCTAGCAGGTGGCTTCCTTAAGAAGTCATCAAAAGATTAACTTTGCAAGGTTAAAGTTTTGAATAAAGTTTTTGCAGTGATATTACTGTCATTTTCAGGAATCACATGGCTACATGCATTTACATGCACAATACACAGGGATATCATAAAAAATGTAAGAAAAAGCCTTACAAATATCAAAACTTAACCTTAAGTCACACTAAAGTACAATAAGTCTGGGCCATATTGAATATGTACTTATAGTGTAGGTTTAAGGTCAGCTTCCAAATAGAAATGCTGACCAGTATTACATGATATCAGATTAAGTAATAAAATTGATAGCCATGATATATCATAGTCATATATAAGAAAAAAAGAAAATTAAAAGAAATAAAAGTCCAGTATAAGGGTACAACCCTTACACCCTCCTAAAGTATATGTTGCCACTTTTTATGCTACAGCTATCACACTCACAATCATTATCACTACTGCCATCATCACTGCTGAAAAGGACCACTCTGTTAATTGCAATGTTATACACTCTAATGCCTTTGTTAACTGCAGCCAATCTCTTCTCCCCTCACAAAGCCCTATATAAGGGTTGCACTCTTACAATGGATTTTATTTCTCTTTATCTCTTTGTTTTATTTTTATTTTTACCTTTTATTTGACTTACTACTTCAGAACTGCCATCACTATCAACTTCTTACCTAATATAACATCATGTAATTCTGGTTAGTGCCTATATTGTGAGAAATGTTTGCAAGTTAGAAGGAGATAGTGGTCAAGGAGTAGGGGGTGAAGTCAAGTTAAGATAACAAGATAGATATTTGAGATTTCTTTTGAGCATAGTGTAATAAGAGAGAGATGAATGAAGATTCTAATTTTTGAGATTGAACTATGAATTACAGGACTGTATTTATACTAAGAGAAACAAAAGAGTTGAAGAGTAGAAAGGAGAAGTGTCTAGTAGTGAAATGAGTATCTGAGCACAAAGAAAACATATTATGGTAAATTATTAAAAATACAACTAAAAGTAGAAATAGAAGAAAACACTATCAAAATATACAAAAGCATTGATCTACATTGCATATCCACATTACCATGTACATCTAAGTGCATCAAAACACCATATCACATATGTAGCCAAGTTGCTACTCTCACAATATTCAGGAGCTGACCTTAATCCTACACCACAAGTACATTCTCAATACAACACAGGTTTACTATATTTATAGAATCAGACTAGAGCTACTCATATTGCTAAAATAAATAACTTTATTTCTACACAGTATGTGTATCCTTGAATACAGTTATATTATGAGCATTTTCAGTGTCCCATTCTATAATCAATAATTTACATATTTGGAAGTGTGATTAGCTAGATGAGTGACTTTAATACAACTTTACTAGCTATATCTTTTTTTTTTTTAAATTATAAATTTATATACCAGTGTACAGTAGCAGTCTAGTTGTAAATACAAAAATTGTATCTACAATTACTCTATGAGAAACCAAAGTCCCCCACAGCTCAGCTGAACATGGCAGCCTACACTGCAAAATAAGCCCTTTCTACACCCAAAGGTAGACAAAGAGCAGGTAGAAGCTCTTGCCCCTCACACCACTGGAGGTGGCTACAAAGCACTAAAGTGAAGCTAGCATAGCTATGTATCAGTAGCCAATGCCAGCTCCCCCAGGAGCCCAAAGGAGCTCCCAGAGAACCCAGCAACTACCAAAAGATGGCTGCACTGTTGTTATCCTTTAGAAAGGTGCACAAAGGAGAACACTCTAGAGTTCCTCTTGCAGAAATCTTTACTAAATATATCAGCACTCAGCTATGTACTTAGACATTTATCAAGTAGTTGCTCTTTTAGTTAAAATAAGTTTCTCCATGATACTCTGGCTTCTCAAATAGAGAAAGTAATATCCTATATACTATACAGCAACTATCTTGCTATTCTTCATATTTTGATGTAAATTTAACCCAATCTTTAGCTTCTATCTTCTCTGCAGCTGAGGGCCAGTGAATGACTTCATTATGAAGGGTGGATCCAAAGTTGACCCTCTTTATTGGGCAGATCAGATTGAACTGATACTTATTGTCACAAATAAAGGAAAGAAACTTTTCTCAATATGCTAAGTTTCACAGTCTCTAAGTTGATTGCTCTTCAACATAGCACCAAAGATGCTGGTGTCTACCTTACCCACCTTATATGTGCCAGCTGGAACAAAAATCTACATACAAGCATTCTCATCTTTGACATTTCTCAATTCTTTTCCTCTCTTAATCATTCTATGCTTCTCACTATCCTTCAAAAGCAGGGCTTTTCATCTCAAGTTGTCCATTTATTTTCTAAATATTTAGTCAAATATTCCACAACTTATCTCTACTCATCTTTTCAGTCTCCCTTTTTTGATGCTAATACTGGTGTTGGACAAGGTTCTGCTCTTTCTCCTATTCTTTCAGGTCTCTATATTGCTCTGATCTTTTTTCTAGCTAGTTCTGAGAATGCTAGACTCTCTTCTTTTCTCTCTTTTGTAGATGATTGTACCATTATTGCTCAAGGTAAAACTTGGCACAAATATCATAACAAAATTGTTAGGACATATCACACTCTTGTCAAACTCATAGAATATTTTGGATTGCTCCTTGAGCATGAAAAATCTGAAATCTACAATTTTTCTAAAAAACAAGGGGATGATAACCCTGCCATTGACTTGGGTTTTGCCCCCTTCACTTTCTTATCCCCCCTTCAGCCAAAAGAATTCTGGAGATATCTAGGATCTTTCTTTGACTGCCAACTCTTGTTCAATAAACACATTTGATACTGGTCTACTAAGACTCTTTCCTCTGTTCATGCCATAAAAATGCTCAGTAACTCAATGTGTGGATGCCTCTCTCATCAAAAATATCTCCTATACCATTTCTCTATTGTTTCTCTTACCATATATGGTTTTTGCATGTGGTACTACTCTGGCACTCAAATTAATGCCAAACTCCTTACACTATGACAAATACAACAGAATGCTGCTTTATGAATTACAGATGCCTTCCACACATCTCCTACAGGAGGAGTTGAATGTATCACAGGCTTAGTCTCCATTTATCTCCACCTCAAAAAACTTGTTAAGTGATCTAGTCTTTGCTATGCCACACTGGATTGTTCTCACATTATCCACACTCTTTTGAGCACCCAAAACACTTAAGGCACTCTACCTTATCCTAGGTCCATTGACCTTATGTCCAATAAAGAAAAGTTGGCAGTGGAGGGGTCAGCAATGGAGGCTGATGTGATGCTGTTCAATAATTCTGAAGTCCTCAAACCTCTTGACATAGATAATTTTCCTGGCTCTCATTTATTAGATACTTTTTCTGATTGATTTTCTTTTTTTGATTTTGACAGATCAAGCCTTAAGGTGCTCAGTGCACATTTTCACTGCCTCAATACAGAACTATTCTGCTATCACTCCCTTTCCAACACCGCCATTATCATTATTGATGGCAGTGTACCCAACAATCACAACATGCAGTCTAATAGATGTTATTAAATAGAGTCCAACAGGACTCTTCTTTATTTCCTCACTCTACCCAATGGATGATGTACTGCTCCCAAAGCCAAGCTTACTATATAACATTTTGTGATATACAAAGCTGTCACCATCTCTAGCATTGATCACATCATCATCCTTACTGATTATATCAATTCATCTAGAGTCCTCCTAGATCTCTCAATCCATCTTGGCCAATATCACTTATTGGCTGCAATTAAGGCCCTACACCTATAGCTAGGCTATTCTAGAACCCAGTTCATTGGGTTCTGGTATATTCCATCCAAAAGTGCTCAATGTGATTGCAACATGCCTGCTAACAGACCTGGACTCACTTGCTGTATGCTTTACTGAGTTCACCTTATTGTCAAATCCGACCACTAACATGCTGGGTTGCACTCTAGCATCTCTATGTCTTACCTTAGGAAGAAAGTCACTGACTCCTATCTAAAATCCTGGCAAGAGTTGTTCCTTAACAATACTCAATACCATGGACATTTGTTCCTCATGCTCTACAGCAAACACTTCAAGGGCAATATCATTCTCCCACAATATCATAACAGCAGCTCTTGGCTTAGAGAGCTTCAGTCTTCTTACTCCTTTAATAGTGGCAATCCTGGTCACATTATCACAAACTTCAATATCATCACTCAAGTGGTTCATGCCATCACTAACCATGCTCATATTAGCATCTACAGAAGCTGTTTCTTCCCCCATGAAGCTACTAACTGTCATTGTTACTTCTTCATTGAATCATGTAAACACATCATTATCAGCCGTCCCCTATATATTAGAGAAGACATGCCTATTACCACATTAAGTCAATTTATTGACTTTCTTTCATACAATCTATGGATATTTGCTTTCAACATAGACATTCCAATTTTCTCTCCTCCCTCCACCCCTATTCATCAATATGCTGGGCTATGCCTTAGTATCTCCATATCTCCACTTCCCTCTCTGCATCCTGGTTAACAATTATGCTGTGCTGGTAAGCTTCTTTCACTTGACTCTAGTCTTGTTTCTTGCTGTCTACTCTCAGATCTTTCATTTGTACTTCCTAGTCTCATTCTCTCTAATAGTAGCACTATTTCTCTTATGTCTCTAGTGCTTTTGGTATCATATTCTCATACTCATTAGTTACAAATTTTTTTTTGTTTTCTCTCCTTTTTATTTCTAGCTTTGTATTTGTACTTAGTTAGACATGAACTGCAATTGAGCACCACATAATAAATTTTTGATTAAAAAAAAAAAAAAAAAAAGTTGATTGCCCTCTTTATATACTAATTATATCAGCTAATAGTTGACATCAAGTATGTCTTTGATTCTCATACACTTACAATCTCATATTCTGAGTTAGTTCTCAAGTCATACTTGTACCTCTAAGTGTTCACTGCATAAAGCACTCAGGTGCTTACCTCTTTCCAAAACACACTTCAGTCCTTAAAGCATATCAACTTGCCTCCAATCATCAGATGCTTACACTCAAACAGAATGAGTGAACAACTCACAGCCCCCTTCTGGAATCTAGATCTGATACTACTGCTGTGTAAGTCCCTCAAGAAGGTACTGAGTTGCTTTGCTTTTTGCTTTTGACATTCTGACAGTTCCCAATGACCAAGCAGTAACTATAACACTATCTAGCCAAATTTCTTTCCTACTGCCCAATGAGTCTTTTTTTGTTAAGAAAGACACCAAAGCAGGTAACTTGAGAAATATTATTATCTTCAGGAAGACAGGCACAGACAAGAGCAGTATAATCAATATGATTTCTGGCAAGGAACAGCCTGTGTTACTTATTAGCAACAGCCCTGTGGGCTGTCTCTTTGAAAATGACTCTCATATAGTCAAGTGCTTAAAGAGGTGATGTATACAATCTTGGATACTGCTGGCCTCAATGAAGATGAGGCTAGCTCTATCCTAGTGAATACTATTCTCCTTCATCTTCAAGCTCTCATCTGGAATCTGTCCATGAATAGAATCAGCCTTCTGATTTATTGTGTGCATAGGTTGAGGTACTGTGACATTTGAAAGCATAACTATGGACTTTTCCCTTAAGCATAAATAATACTGGCATTACTTAGGCTTTTATTTTGACTAACACCTCACTCTTAATGAACATGTTCAATACTGGTCCACAAAAGCCCTTTCCTCCATCTACACTATGAAAATTCTCAGCAATTGGATACACAGTCCCTTACCACACCAAAAACATCTCCTATACTGCTCTTGTATCATACCCCTTGCCACTTATGGCTACCATATGTAGTACTACTCTGGTGCTAAAATTACTGCCAAACTTCAAGCATTTAAATGCATATAACACAATACAGTACTCTGGATTACTGGTGTCTTCCATACCTCTTCTGCTGGTGGAACAGAATCTCTTGCTGGCCTTATTCCTATAACTCTACATCTCAAAAAGCTCTCTAAATGGTCAAGTTTATACTACATGACTCTCAACAAAACTTATCTTATTTACTCCCTTCTTAGTTCTGAGAACTCTAAGGGAGTGCTCCTACATTCAAGGTCAATTGACCTTATGACTGATAAAGAGAAACTGACAATGGAAGGGTTAGTTATAGAGGCCAATGTAATGTTGTTTAACACTTCTGAATTCTTTTGTCCTTTAGATGACTTCAATAAGCCTGGCTTTTGTCTTTTTGATAACTTCATTAATCAATTTCCTTTTTTTGATTGTAATAAGTTGAGCTTAGAAGAGCTTGGTGCCAACTCATAACAACTGGATGCAGTTCTTTCCCATGCCCACTCATCTTCTAATACTACTGTTATTGTCATTGATAGTAGTCTCTCTAACAACTCTACTTTGCAAGCAAATACTTGCTATCAAATTTGGTGTAATAGAATCTTCCTTTACTCCCTTGCCACACCTTTAGGCTAATGCAATGCCTTGAAAGCTGAGCTCACCACTCTTTTTTTTCTAAAAAAAAAAAAATCACAAATTTATTACACAGTGCTCGATTGCAGTCCATGCCTGGACAGAAACCTGGGAACTATGATAAATACATGATTTCAGACTGTAACTAAATGACATAGTTCATAGCTAAACCAGTGTCACCTTCGTCCCAGCCCAATCTTGATTTCCCAATCCTCTAGTCATTAACCAAACAAGAGGTACTTGGTCTCATGAACACAGTCCAAAGAGGTCAACCCATCAGTGCCTTGGAAATAGCACTCACAGTAGACTAGCCACTGGTGTAGAGGTGTACAGTTGCCTGATGCATTTGACAATGAGCAGTGAGAGGACATGAAGCTCCCTTAGAAGATACCAGCATAATAATGTGAATACCATGGGGTAACCATGATAAACTGGCAAAAGAGCAGAGGAGCAAGGCTATAACTCTGTGAGAAAGAAAGGAAGTGGAGGAGTGAACTCAACTCAATGCTAAGAGAAGGCCCAGTGCTATTGCTCACCAGACTGGAAGAGAGGAAGGCTCTGGCAAATAAGCCAAAACTGAAAATAGGGCACAGCAGAAAGCTGGCCCAAGAAAAGAAAGATAAGTCAAGTGCAAAAGAGCGCTCAACAGAAATAGTGGCAGCTTATTTAGCTGAACTGCAGATTTGGAGTCACTGGGGTGACTGGGGGATGGGCATGGCCCAAGCACACTAGAGCATGCTCAAGCCAGTGGAAAGGTGCTCTAACTGACTGCCAAAGCAGAAGAGAGCAAAGAGAAAGAATACAGAGGGAGAGTAGAACACTCCAGCTTGACATGAAAAGAGAGTGGAGGAGCATGCTCAAACTCAACACCAAAAGAGCAGGTGGGCATTAGAGTTGCCCAATGCCCCAGCTGCAGTAATGAGTGGATGCTGTGAACCCTTGAACAGTGAGAATGCACAACCTGCAAATGACCCAGAGGGCGGCAAGGCTGCAAGGAGAGAGGCACTTCAGAGCAAAGGTAGTGATACATAGGAAAGAAGGGTTGCTGAGCTCACCACTCAACACTTTGGGTTATGCAAAGTATTATCCATCTCTGGTGTTGATCATATCATTATCATCACTGATCACATTGTCTCATCCAGATGCATTCTAGACCCCTCTATCTATGAGGGCCAAAATCACTCACTTGCTGTAGTCAAACTCCTACACTCATAGCTAGAACATTCTATGGCCTGGCACATCAGCTTTTGGTATATCTCCTCCAAAAGTTCCCAATGCAATTACAACATACCAGCTGACAAGCCTGGTCTCTCCTGTTGTCTCCTCCAAAAGGTTTATTCTATGGCTAAGGCCAATTATTGACATGCTGAGTTGTGCTCTAGCATCTCCATATCATATCTACACTAACTCCTGTCTCAAGGAGTGATAACATACTTTTATTACCAATGTCCAATACTAGGGACAAGCATTCCTCATGCTGTACAGCAAACATTTCTGAGGTGATGTTATATTACCCCAATACTATAACAGTAGATCTTGGCTCAGAGAACTCTGGCAAAGCTATACTCTTGACACTGGTGATATAGTCAAGGAGACTATAGAGAAGTCCCACATGGCCTCCTCTTTCTCTCTTGCAACCCTCATGTGATACAGAACTTGAGTCATGCTGACTGTTATGAACAATTATATTTCTCTTTATTTACTTCTATTTGTCTTAGTTAGTTTCTATATCTTATATTTCCTAAGACAAATGTGTTTATTATACTTAGAACTTGTTGACAATGTTCTATGATGTGTTTACATTGTTCTATACTATCTTTAGCCCAATGTTTATAATGTTCTATAAGTTGTTTATCTTGTTCTATACTATTCTTAGAATGTTTCACATTGTTCTACAATTTTCTAGAAGGTTCTACAACCTTTCTGTACATTTCTGAAGCCACCAGAACATTCTACTTATGTACTACTGTAGATATCTATGTGATAGATATAAACATGTATGAGTAGTATATAAGCAAGCTCAACCAACAAGAAGAAACCATCATTTCTACTTGGTTAGGTGAAGACTTGAGAATAGAGCCTCTTAAACTTATCCTGAGTGAATTATAAAGTCTGAAAGAATAGTTCTCTCACTTTGATTAAGACATGCTCTCAATAGAAAAACTTTGATCTGAGTCCTTCTATCATTAATTAAACTCATGGTTGGATCAAACTCTTGAGTTGTTGTTGAGCTCCTGACTATTAATAACTTGAACATTATTAATAGTAAGATACCTTAAACCCATTAATGTGAAGAGCCTCCTCTGTTACACTCTCTGTAAAGGACATCATAATGTACTTGATTACAAATAATCCAGCATCATTATAATATTAAGTAGAAATGATCCTCTTCTGTTTAGTGGTGCAGGTGAAGTATCCTGCCCATCAGACTCACAGGCAATCTTCTTATGAGAGAAGATACCTACTGGGTTAATCTGCTAGATTGAGTCACTCAGATTGAGAAGGATATACTCCCTGACTAGGGATTAACACCCTTGATAAGAGTTGGAGGTCTAGAGACATTGCTAATGAGTGAAGTAGTTGAGGAGTCACTGGTCTGTTTGACTCTGAGCTATTCTAGCTCACACAGATGACTGTGAAAATAGAAATAGCTTGTTACTACTCTCTAAGATGCTCAGCAAGTGTTGTAGACCTAGATCTCTACAGCATACTAAAAACTGGTGCAGAAGAAAGTGTAACCAGGTAGAGTGCACACTCATTAGAATCTGACAAGACAGAATAGGTTTCTGTGTTGATTCATAACACAAGGAGTTCAAGTGTACCTTGCTATAGACAAAAATCATTTAGCAGCCACTCTCTCTAAGAGTATAAACTAGCCTGAGAATAGTCTGGGAGAACTATTTGTTGACTTGTAGATATTAGGCCATGTCCTACCTAGGATCAAGGTTTGAAACCCATAATATTCCCTGTTGTATAGTCTGGGAGAAGACTATCATCTACCCATAGGAACAAGGTAGAGGTTTGAATACTAGAAACTTACCCCTTCATTTTAGATTTAAAAACAGCAGCTCTACACTATACTTGTGAACTTTGTAAACAAATTAGATATTCATTCCATTCAATACCAGAAAATTTCAATATCAATCAAACATTACCAAAAATAAATTTACCATGTGGTACCCAATCCCAAACAATGCTACTACCTTCTATAGCAGAGATTGGAGTAGAGGAGTCTGGAAAACCCAATCAGAGAATATCTGGAGATATAGAGACTAAGGCAAAACAGATAAATTCTATAGAGTTCCAGACAGCTATTTTGAACATCTCAACAAAGAATATCAAGAAGCCCTCAAAAATCCTGACAAATACAAGAATCTAGATTCTGAATCAGAAGAGGAACCCAAACATACAAATTCTCCAAAAAAAGACAAATTTACCAAAGGAATATCAACAGGTTTTTCAACCTCAATACAACAAACTTTTGATCAGTCAAGTTCTGAAAACAGAACAGAAAGTCTTGTCAAGCAGTTTTCCAGATTATCAGTCACACCTGAGACAGAGAAGCCATCAATCTTCACCACTGAAAAGATATTCCCCAGTTTCTCTAGAGAATTCAAACCTACATCACTCAACACTCAAATCAGTGAACAAACTGCTAGAGAAAGTAATCCATTACTACAATCCAGTGAAAAGACAAATACTTCCACAAGTGGATTTGACAAACAACAGTACAAAGAAAATTATCAATTACTCTCACCTATTAGAACTTCAATCTATCTAACCTTTGATGCAGATAAAGATTCCAGAAACCAAACTATCCAACTCCTGAGACTCCATAAATTATCTAAGAGAAAAGGTAAAGCAAAAGAACAACCCAAACTTACTATCAATACTGGAGCAGGACCAAGTAGAATCAAATCCTCTTTTTTTTTAAAAAAAAAGAAATTCATAAATTTATAATACAGTGCACAATAGCAGTCCACACCTGGGGTGGCAGCCCAGGATACCATTACAGGAGTACAACTAGAATCAACTACAAACAGATATAACAGCTTGAAACTACCCAGATATCCATTGAGACCAGCATTCAACAAATGCCACCTCATTCTACTCAGCTTTGGATGGGGGCCTATGATGAAGTTTGAGGTTTCAGCAGCACCAGTTGAGTGCTCTCCTACCCTTATGCTCCTCCTCTGCTGTCTTCTGAGAAATTGCATTGTTGTATAACATCCTCTCAGACAAGGCCAACTTTTCAGCCAACCAAGCATAATTGAAATAATGACACCAATACAGGCACTGTCAGTTGCTAGTGCTGTGATCCCCATTACAGTTCACACAATGTGTGGCATAAGGGCATGGGGCTCCCTTGGGGGTCAGATTCTGGAGTGGGCACATAGAGAGGTTACCTCTACAACAGGACACATGTAGATGATGACCAGCCTCAGTATGAGGACCAGCACACCAGGGGCATTGGGGGGCCTGGGAACAGCAGACACAAGTGGAGTGTTCCCAGTGCCAGCAACACTGACACAAAGGGACACCAGAGTGGGAGCAGGCCCTACCCACTCCTCTAGACAGTTTCTGGGGATGTGGGACTTCCCTGGTGTTGAACCCCATTACTACTACTTTGCTAGGCTGGGCTGCTCTATTGAGAAAGTCTGCTCTGCTGTTATAGATACTCTTTCATATCTGAGTGTTCCTGTCATCCTGGAGTCCTTCAATGCTAATATGCCAGAGGCTCATCCAGGAAGGCATCTTATAGACCAGTTCTCGGACCATATATGGGTTACTGAGTTCTCCCCTTAGGAGGAGGATGTCAATGTCCTGTATATTTTGAATGCTGAGCTCAATAGGGTACTGGCACTCAAGGACTGAATTGTTGTGGCCACTGACACATTGGTGAGCTGTGACAGGGCTTATCAGGCTGTGTTAGCAGCCTGGGTTTGGGCCAGTGAGAGTCTGTTGTCATCTTGCTAGGTGGCTTGAGAAGGATTTCTCTTGTACCTTAGCCTTTGTACAGGTCCACTCCTCTTTGGAGTGGCTGTTGTATCACACAGTCCATCAGTATGCCATAGACCCTGCTGCCCAGGAGCTGGTAGGGGCTCATCCCTTCACCACTCTCAACTATTTTTGTATGGCTGAGGCTCAGGCCTGTCACAATAAGTGGACTAGGCAGTTTGCTTGTACAAGCTCCTTCAGGAGAGACCTTTTGTACCTCACTGATGAGAGGGGCAAGCATATGACCCCCACCTACCTCTCTGGAGGTACATTGAAGAGGCAGAAATGTAATTGGTGGTATAGGAATAAAGGTATATTAATT
>KQ963110.1:80754-92004 GCA_001563735.1 Leucoagaricus sp. SymC.cos
AATAATATACAAAGAAATAGTAAGTTATAAAATAGTAAGAATAGAAAGAAAATCCAGTAGAAATAATCAGTAATAGTTGGAATTGATCTGAAATGTATGAGTTGTAACAGGCATGCAGCCTTCAGGAGCAGGTATCTCTGGTCTCATGTCTGACTCTTGTACTTATAGTCAGGAGTTAATGTGAGTGGAGTGGACTTTGTCCACTTCTAATGATCCAGAAATACCTCTAAATCATATACCTGTAGGCCCATGGCCTATGACATCAGCTGACCCAGTCCTGTTCTTTAACTCTAACTCAGAAGAGGAGGACATCAAACATTTTAAGGCAAGGAAAGGCAAAAATATTGGGAAGTTGCCTTTCCGACCTCCTATTATGCCTCTATCCCAAGGCCACATCTGACTTGACATGATGCCTGGTTGTAATGGACATATTTCTGACATCTTCAGGCTCTGGAGAGATCCAGCTAATGGGCAGGTCTCTTATGCATGCAATAATCATATGGGTGAGATGCTATTATCACATCTCTATTGGAGTTCCTATATGAACAACATGTATGCAGGAGAATCAGCCATTATAGCATCTCAAAAAGAGATATATGGTCATGAATACTTCAAGGTAGACCAGAAGAAGAATCCAGTCTACAAGCACACAGTTTGTGGACTACCCACAAATACAAGTGAGCTAGACAAGCTATTAAAGTTTGTCTACAATGTCAATGAACCTATATGCACTTGCACTGAAGAGTTTGTCTTAATTCATGAGCTATACATCATAGCTCAACAGTTAGACAGAGAAAATCTGGAGAACATCATGATTTATCTCTGTTACCAGACAAACTTCAACCTAGATAACTACCCAGTTGGAACTATCACTCTCATCCAGGATATCCTGGATGCTTGACCAGCCCATGACCTTGATTTGGCTCAAGTATCCAATGTGACCAACCAAATTGAGAGAATGGGGCTGAGGCAGCCAGTCAATGCTGGCCTCTTCAACAGCAACCAGCTTGGTCACTTTATGGTCTCCCACAAGAACTCTGAGATAGGTAACCCCACCCATGGTATTGCCTTTGACTTTTGAAATGCAGTAGACCATTGATCCATCCACAGGTATACTCTGTGTTGCTTTCATGCACTAGAGGAACCTGGCTGCAACAAGTCAGACAAGAAGTGAAGTACTCTCATTTGCTTCATCTGTCTTGTGGCAGCCTTGATGAGTACTCCTGGATTATATTGGGAGTACATTGACTTATAGTACCAGAGGCACCCTAGGCAACAGTTTGTTGCTTAAACAGGCCCAGTTCACTACTATAGATGTCTGGTCCTTCAACCAGGAGCCTCAGTCAACCTCACACTCAATATGGTGGCTGAGGTGTTCATTCACAATGGCATTGATCCAGCTGAGATTGACCATGCATATACATTTAGGATTTGATATCTCAATAATACATATTCTGATGACCCAATTTATCAATCCATGTTCAATGAATTGGATGACAGGTGACTTAGCTACCTACATTGCAATGGAGTTTCTCCCACTATGCCTGGTCAGGGTGGATGGCTCCTCCCTTCAGACTGAGACCTCATCCATCTCCACTCCCTAGAGAATAGAGAGTTTATGGATTATAGAGTAATATCCATCAATCAACCCTAATGGCTCAGAGTAGGCAAACTAATTCATCCATTCTTGTTAAGAAGATGAATGTATGCCTTATTGGTTCATGACTTCTGGGATGCACAGAATCTGAGGGACTTCTACCCAGTCTCTCCTAAACATCCTCATCTCCCTGAGGTAGCAGCATTGACCACCATGTCCCAATCCTCATCTTCTACTGCCACCACTATGCCTGGGTTGAGCTTGTCTGTGCCTTCTTTGCCACCACATGAACAAGAGTCAACTGAAATGATAGTTGACCTGCTGCCAACCAATATTGAGGACTTGCCAGCATCACCTACTGGCTTATCCTCACCTCTAACTTCTAAATTGTTGTTAACTGATGATGATCAGTCAACAGCATCTACTCCTAAGATGGGGAATCAAGACCTCCCTGCTTAATCAACCCTTGATGATAAAGTACAGTATCACTACTGTACTTACATCATCCTCTATATGATGGGTACAGTATCACTACTGTATTTACATCATCCTCTATACCACAGGCAGAATGATAAATCATCATTCTGCTATTTACTCCTTATTTTGGTCAAGCTTATTGACTCCATCAGGACTGTGTTTCACAATATGGCCATCAACCTGGACTATAAGTCCAATCTGTCATCATACACACTATTGCTAGTATCACTACTAGCTACTTGAGCCATTGTTATTGACCAGTCACTCTAACTTAGTAACTACTCAATACCCAAGAATTACCTGGTCAAGTGATAAATGTTCACTTGGCCATTCAACTCTATATTCATTGTATTCTCTCTGAGACCGATGATTTGGTCTGAACAGGAGTATGTAAGGGCCATGTCCTTACTATAATTATATCTATGTGTTTATCCTTATTGTATGAACACACCATCATTGTTATGTAATCATAAAAAGTATATATGCCCACATCAGTTGCTTTATAAGCAACTGATCTTACACTGCTTGTACTATGTAGTCTCCCAATATCAATGGGTCTGAACTATTTGTAGTCTGAGCACAGTAAGATCAAGCCATTGTAAAGCCCAGCTTTATATTTCTGCCCTTGTGGGTTTGCCCATTGGCAAACTTGCAAGCATGTTTTGACCAAATGCCCAGATTTCAGTGACTCATGGCACTTTCCTAAGTAATGGAAGGAGCTGTTGGATTTCTGCAAGGAGAACTCTTAGGTGTTCTCCTTTGCACATCTTCCTGCAGGATAACAACAGCACAGCTACTCTTTGGTGGTTGCTGGGTTCTCTGAGGGCCTCTGCTCTTGGGAGGTCTGGCATTGGCTGCTGATGGGGGCTGTGCTAGCTTGGTCTTAGTAAACTTGGATACAGGGGATGCTCCTGCTCATAAGGACACATTACCTGCTTTTCTGTCCACCTCTAGATGTAGAGAGGGCTTATCTTTCAGTACAGACTGCTATGTTCAGCTAAGCTGTGGGAGAAGGTTTTTCTTTCTTTTGTAGATTACTGTAGTTACTTTTGTATCTGTGACCAGATTGCTATCATGCACTGGTATAAAAATTTATGAATTAAAAAGAAAAAAGAAAAAAAAAGAAAAGAGTGGGAGCAGGCTACATGCACAAAGCATGAGGCCAGGCCAAATTGGAAGGAAGAGCCAATCAAGCACTTGGTAGTATTGCCTGACTGGGATTCAAGAATGTTGAACTACACAGTGGCAGTATCAGTGCATTGAGAGTTGCACATAACCCTAGGGCTATTTGCAAGAGTGAAGGAGCCAGTCATGTGAGACTTCCCCATGACCACATGTATATCATCAGCAGTGACCTGCTGACCATTTGTCTTGAAGAAAGGAATGTCCACAACCTTAAGATAAGATTGTGAATGGGGAAGAGAGATCTTAACTCCAACCTCAGTAAGGGAGAGGATGTGCTGAACACCAGCCTTTATCAGATCTATTTCATCCTGGGAGGTGATGTGAGACATGAGGAGGGAGGTCCTCCTATAAGCAAAATGACAAGAGTCAACCTGAAGGTTGCTCTTGCCAAGAGAGTGGTTGGCAGCTCTAACAAGGGCTGGGAACTGAGACAAGAAAGGGAGTGGGTCAATCTTGACCAACACCTGGCAATGAGAGGGACTAGGGACAGTTGACTTGATCTTGCACCTAGGAAGTGCCAGAGACACAGATGTCTGATGCATTGTAATGATGTGATCAGAAGGAAGGAAAGGGACTATCTTGGCCAAATTGACCAGAGACATAACATTACAGATAGTATCAGCATAGCTATACTTGGCAATGGAAGAAGGGGGGGAACACTTGGCAGACTGAGCAGGCTAAGGGGGGGAAGCAGGCTTAGGAGCTAGGGCAGGATGAGCAGTGGCCTCAGAGGGAGGACCATGTATGGGAACAGAGGGGGCAGGAGCAGCTGAGTCAGCTATTCTATAGATCAGAGGAGGATGCTGCAGAATGTCATGAGGCAGCATGTCATGTAAGACTGAGGCCAGGGTAAGTACACTAGAGGAGCTGTTAAAGGGCAAAGTATGCCACTGTGACATGAAAACATGCCCCATTGTCACTGACAGAGCATGGGCAAACTGCATATAATCATGCTCATCAGACCAAGGCTGCAAGTATATCATTAAGAAGAGAAACCTGCTCTACCAAATCAGCAGATGGATGAGAAGAAGCATGACCCCGATTGCCAGGGGCTAGAGGACAGATACAAGGGGCAAAAATGCTTGCTGCAGGAGAGAGACCACCAAGAACTGGGAAAGGGGAGACTGGGGGAGCAGGAGTAGTAGGGCATGACACTGATGGCACCAGGTGAGGCTAGTAGGGGGAGAGTTCAGCAGTAGTAGAGCTTCTCTTCTTCTTGCCCTTGCCTTTACAAGGGATAGGCATAACAGGTTCAGGTGGCCCAGCAGGAAAAAACAAAGCATGAGGAGTAGAGGGGCCTGCTATTTCAGCATCACCCTCCTGAGACAGAGTTGGGCTTGACATTTCAGCCTCAGACTCTTCAACATTCTCATCCCAAGGATAATTCTTCAGATTGCATATGAACTGAGATCTATCCTCAGACATTGTATAGCTAGAACACAACTAAGACTATGAATGATGATGGTGGTGTGTGGGAAAGAAGGAATGAGAATCAAATTCTCAAGAATACCCCTATCTTATTCACCACCAAAAGGACCACCAGCAAGACCACCAGCAGGACTACCAGGAGAGTCACCAGGAGGGCCACTCCCATAAGGACTACTAATCATAGCAGCTCCAGCTCCAGCAACAAATCTCAAATTCTCAAAACCTGATAATTTTAATGGAGACCCAGACATATATAGGGACTGTCTTGTCTCATTACAATTATACTTTGACTCAGTCAGAAATCTTACAGAGGAACAAAGAATCCAATATGCTCTTAAATTATGCAAATATGCCACAGCAAATTGGAAACAAGACTATATTGCAACCTATGCCAATCTCCCCACATGTGCAGTCTTCAAAGCAGCAATGGAACAAGTCTTTGCACTAATCCAACAGAATTACAAAGCAGAACAAAGACTACAAGTCTGTAAACAGAGAGGCAGATACATCAAAGAATTTATTACTGACTTCACAGTCCTTGCATCCAAAGCCAGACTACAAGATAGCACTTCCTTATGAGCCACTTTCAGTAAAGGATTGGACAGAGATATTGCCATTGAAGCAATCAGATCCAACCCAACAACCCTTGATACCTGGAAAACAACAGCAAGAAACACTTACAGAATTGTTCAAGAATAATGTAAATTTGGTCTTCAATTGTCTACTTTAGAATATAGACAATCTTCAAAATCTTCAAGACCCCACAGAAATAAAAAGGTATACAGAAACAATAGCCCAAGATATAGAGATGTTAAACAAGACCCCATACTCCTGAAATTTAAGAGAAATAAATGGGATATAGATGTCAATAAGATTTATCACTCAATTAATTGACTATCTCTGAAAGACAAAGATGAAGAAGATGACATCTATAACAATGAATCAGATGACAAAACAGATAATAGCGAAGATAAAGGAGACTATAAGCCTGATGAGTATCTTAATTCCCTCAACCACTTTATCAACAATGTCCTTACTGATGAATAACAAATGGCCCTTAAAAGAGGAGAATGTTTTTTCTGTAAGAAGAAAGATCACTTTTACAGAAATTGCCCAGTATGATGAACCTATTTATATTTAGGAAAGAGTAGCCAGAACTCTAACACTATACAATACAAACAACTCTCTCATTCTTCCAGAATTCCTAAAAAGACAACTCAGCAAAAAGAAAAAGGAAAGAGAAAAATAGACCCTAATGCTATGATCTATCAAATCAATGAAGACAACCAAGAAGACAAAGAAATCAAAAATTTTTGATTCAATCAGAAGATCAGATTAACATTATTGATCTTTTAACTTGAAGAAAAACATTAACTATTCTTATGACATTATACACCAATTGAAACCAACACTCAATAGAAGCCTTATTAGATTCAGGAGCATCAGGAAACTTTATTGATCTAAAATTGGTTCAACAATATACTGTAATCTACTAAAATTTCCACTGTCAAAACCTTCTAAAACATATAATGTCAATGGATCAAGAAACAAAGCAGGATAATATACCTATTATACAAAACTAAAAATAGAAATCAATGAGAGAAAAATAATAATACATCTAAAAATCATCTAATTAGGGAAACATCAGTTATTTATAAGAATAATGTGGTTAAACAAATACAATCACAATATAAATTAGCAAAAACCCTCTCTATGATAGAGAAATAAAAATTCTGAATCAATGATGTTATTTCATATTGATATTGATAATCACATTGATATCATTAATCAAATTAAAATAATTAACAAACAAATACTGCTACAACCTTTCATAATAAATCAGCAATAAAATAAGAAAGCAACCTAATTAAAGCTATATCTTATGAATATCACAAGTATCTTTCTGTATTTAATGAAGAAAAATCAGAAAAGATGCCTCTAAAATGACTATGGGATCATAAAATCAAAACTACATCCAAATTCATAGTAAAATAAATACCCATTTACATATCAGCTCACACCTAAAGAAAAACAAGAAATAGACAAATTTATAAATAAAAATCTATAAAAGAGATATATTTGAGAATTAAAATCCCCAATAGCATCATCCTTTTTTTTTGTAGAAAAGAAAGGAGGAGACTTATGACCATGTCAAGATTATCAATATCTAAACCAACATATAATTAAAAATGTTCATTTAATACCTAATATTGCTGATATATTGGATAAATTAAAAGAATCAAATTGGTTTACTAAACTCAATGTCAGACTAGGATATAACAATGTGTGAATATCTGAAGAAGATGAATGAAAAGGAGTATTTAGAACAACAAATAGACTATATAAACTATTAGTCATGTTTTTTGGAATAACTAATTTGCTGACAACCTTTCAAACAATGATAGATACTCTATTTAGAGACCTTATCATCAAAGGAGAAGTAATTATCTATCTGGATAATATACTTATATATGCAAAAATAAAAGAACAACTTACTGAGTTAATAAAGAAAGTTCTTCAGATAAGGTAAGAGACATCTATACTCAATGAATGTCAGGTAATATGACTCATTCTGTGACAATGTAACCAAATTTAAATAAAAATATGTTGTAAGGAGGCTTGACATCAAAAACACAGATTTTATGCAAATTGAGTCCTGTCATTTTGTAGTGTATGGCTAGAAGAGTATGTATACAAATTTTCATTAAGAAATACAAAAAGGTGAGGGACTAGTTCTCATTTTATTCTCTTGCCATCTAATTCTTCAAGGATTGGTATGGGAAGAACACAATGACTGCAATATTTTTGTGTGGCCCATGTAGCCTGCCTCCTATTGAGTCAACAGGAGTAGGCATCTATGAAGAATTGTGACTGAACTGCAATCCTTTGAAGTATTTAGGCAATATAATGTATTTTTAGCTGAAAAAACAATCTCTTCAGTTGTGCTGCTTCAGGGAGACTGGGTGACATCATTGTGAGCTGAAGACTCAGTGTGTGGCCTTTTGGGTATTTCTGTAATGCTAGCATCTCAAGGATATGCTTTGCACCTTTGGTGAAATTACTAACATAAGCTTTGACATAGTTTTGGAATAGTGGCATGGCTGTAAGTTTTTCTAGTGTGCTATTGAGTATTATGAGAACTGTTACTCATTTACATGAAAAAGTTGCAAAGATTTTGCTCAATCAATTATTTCCTGCCCTTTGTCACAAAATGACTGACTTGGTTTAGCAGCTATTGCCCAACTGAATATTTTACCTATTTATTCAGCAATTATTATTCTTTTTTGGACATGTCACACTTTATCACATGACATTGGTGGAGTATGAATGTCCTCTACCTTATTACAAAAGAACAAATTATATCTGAAAACAGAAAAATGTAAATTTGAAGTTAAACAACTAGAATATTTGGGAATAATCATTACTCTCAATAAAATCAAAATAGACCTAATCAAATTGAAGGGCATTGATGATTGGCCAGAACCACAAACTCAATGATATATCCAATAATTTATTAGATTTTACAATTTCTACAAGAAATTCATCAGAAATTACTCAGAAATAGCTCATCTGCTAAATCAATTACTTTGGAAGAATAACACCCATGAAGCAAGAAAAGTGTTTAATATACTTAAACAAAAATTCAAAGAACAGCCAATATTATAAATGATTGATCAAACTAAATAGTTTAAATTAGAATGCAATGTATCATAATATACAACAAAAGCAGTACTCTTACAAAGAGACTCAAATGGAGACAAACATCTAGTTGCTTGCTTTTCATGTGCTCTAGCACCAGCAGAATAAAATTACAATTGTTCTGATCAAGAATTTCTAGCAATAATTAAAGTACTAAAGGAATGACATCAGTATCTATATAGATCTTTTTTTTTTTAAAACTCATAAATTTATAAGGCAGTGCACATTAGCAGTCTGCCCCCAGGCCCATAGGCCCAGGCTACTAATACAAAATATGACCAGAAGCAACTAAATAAGGAACATCTAGCTAAAACATCCAAACTGTCCATCATGACCAGCATCCATCTAATGCCCCCCTTGCTACCAAGGGAATGGGGGCCTTGTCGATATTTTGGTTCTGCCGGGTATGGCCAAGCAAGCGCCCACCCATGCACTCAACCACTGGTGTCTTCTGAGGGATAACCTGAAATGCCAACTGCCTTAGCAGCAACACCAGGAGGGGATAGTGAGGTGTGACACCATGACCTTCACACAGTGCACAGCATACAGGCATGGGGCTCCTGTGGGGATCAGGCCCTGGGGAGACAGCGCAGAGGGGTTACTCCTGCAAGGACCTGGGATATTGGCAGCCAGCCACAAAGGCCAACATACCAGGGGAAGGAGAGAGATAAGGTGGGGGAGCAAAGCTCGACCCAGCGCCAAGTAGTCCCAGCACATCACACAGCACCAGAACGAGGAGGAGGGCACAGCAGAAAGCTGGCCCAAGAGAAGGAGAGTGAGTCAAGCACAAATGAGCACTCAACTGAAATAGTGGCTGCTTATTCAGCAAAACCATAGATTTGGAAACAGGGGGCCATGAAGGTGACCAGGGGATGTGCATGGCCCAAGCATAGTACAGACGTGCCCAGACCAGCAAAGAGGCCTGACCAAACTGCCAAAGCAGAAGGGGGCCAAAAGGCCAGGCCAGGAGAGAGGGGATGCCAACCCAGGCAAGGCCTGAGAGGGCATAGAAAGAGGTGGAGGAGTATAACCAAAGTGTGCTCAACTCAACACCAAAAGAGCCAAGGTGCACTAGAACATCCAGTACACCCCATGGTAAGGAATAGATGCCATAAACCCTAAAATGGTGAGGATAGCGGACTGCGAGTGACCCTAGGAGGGCAGCAAGACCACAGAAGAGGAGGCACCCCAGAGTGAAGGTAGTGGTACATGGGAAAGAAGGGTTGGTATCTAGATAGATCATCTCATTCAGTTATCATATGGTCTGATCACAAAAATCTTACCCAATTTAGAGAACCACAACATCTAAATCAAAGACAATTCTATTGGACATTAGAAATGACACATTATAATTACAAAATCTAATATTTACCTGGAAAGAAGAATCTATTAGCTGATGCTCTAAGCTAAAGACCTAATTTAAAACCTGAAGAAAGAGACAATAAAAATGTGGTAGCCATACCTCCAGAGAAATTCATCACCCCAAATGTCATAACAAAATTAAAATCAAATCCAACCCATGAAGATATCATTAATTTTATCACTGATGATGACACTTCTAAACTCCTATCAAAAGAAGTCCAAGATAACATGTCAATATCTGATCACTTCAAAATTGAAGATAGTCTCTATAAATATCAAGAAAGACTAGTTATTCCAGATGATCTGATAATAAAATGTATACTATTGCAATGTGTACATGATCATAAGACTTCAGGACATCCTGGAATCATGGAAACACTTCAGAAATTAAACAAGGAAGTATATTGGCCCAGCATGTATATATATGTGTAGAACTATATTAAAGGTTGTTCCACATGCTAACAATACAAAATCAACTGATACCCAGTTAAACTACTAATACAACCAATTAAAGGACCCTCTTCCACAAGACCATTTTCACAATATCAATAAATCTTCTGACAAATTTACCACCTGATGAAGAATTTAATAGTATTTTGTCCATAGTAGACCATAGACTTACAAAAGGGATAATTCTAACCCCTACAAAGAAGACAGCAATAGCCAATGATATAGCTGACATCCTAATTGAAAAAGGTGTTTTCTAAATATAGAATGCCTAAAAAAGTTATTTTAGATCATGATCTGAGATTTGCAGCAAGATCTATGCAACTATTATACAAGAAACTCAACATCACACCTGTATTATCAATGGCTTATCACTCTCAAACAGATGGAACTACAGAATGATACAACCAAGAGATTGAATTTTATCTTATTGTATATATCTCAAAGTACTCTAACATATGGAAACAAGTACTTCCTATCATTGAATTCATACACAACACCAAAGTACACACTGGAAGACAACATATGCCTGCAGAACTTCTTTATGGATTCAATATAGCAGATTCTCAATCAGATACCACTGCTAAGCACTTGGTTAGTTTATCCTTCTAATTTAGCCTGATCTTTTGCTTTGTGCAGGTGGCCCACTCTCATTCTAGCATTTCTTTTTGCCAACATTGTTGGTTGTGGGGCCATTTTACTCACTTCTGTCATTTACAGGCCCCAAGGTGTCCCTGGTATACTGGTCCTCATATCAAGGCCAGCCATTGACAACACACTTCCTGCTGCAAGGGTAACCTCTCTGTAAAGCCATCTCAGAAACTGACCTCCAAAGAAGCTCCATGTCCTCATGCTACATGCTGTGTGAACTGTAAGAGGGAATACAGTGCTAGTGATCAATGGTGCCCATATTGGCAGTATCACTTTAATTAGTTGGCCTATAAGGCCTCCTTATCTGATTAGGCAGAGTAACTCAATACAATTTCTCAGAAGACAGCAGAGAGAGAGCATAAGAGTAGAAGAGTGCTCTTTTTTTTTTTTTTTTTTTTTTTTTT
>KQ963110.1:102191-124235 GCA_001563735.1 Leucoagaricus sp. SymC.cos
TGATAGCAGTCTGGTCGCAACAACAAAAATGTACACTACAGTAATCTACAGGAAACCTAGATCCCCCACAGCTCAGTTGGACATGGCAGCCTATACTGAAAGATAGGTCCTCTCTACACCCAGAGGTGTACAAAGAACAGGCAGAAGCCCTCATGCTCAATGCTGCATCCTGCAAACATCAGGCACTAAAGCAAAACTAGCACAGCCCCCATCAGCTGCCAATGCCAGACCTCCCAGGAGTGTAAACACTCCCAGAAAATCCAGCGACTGCCAAAAGATAACTATGCTGTTGTTATCTGCCAGGGAGGTGTGCAAAGAAGAACACCCTAGGGTTCTCCCTGCAAAAGTGAACTAGCTCTTCCCACACCCTGGGGAAGGGCCAGGAATTACCAAAGTCAGAGCACTCAGTCAAAATGTGCTTGTGAGTCTGCAGCCACACAGACCTACAAGGGCAAGAGTGATCACCAGAAAGTTTAAACTGACATCTAAACTCCCCAATTGGGGCATGATTGAGAACTGCCCTGCACACACAGGAGCAGAGCAGGAAATCATGCAAAGACTTAAGCTATGTACACCCAGAGAGGTAAGTGGGCATCAAGCATCTGCTATTCAAATTCTTGAAGTGCAGAAAATCTCTCATAGAGGAGCTCATAGAAGTGAACTGCCTAGTCCACTCCTCATGACAGGCCTGTGCCTTGGCTATTCTAAGATAATTAAGAGTGGTGAAGGGATGCTCCCCCACCAGCTCTTGTCCAGCAGGGTCCATGACATATCAATGGACTGAGTGATGCAGTGGCCACTCCAAAGAGGAGTGGACCTGTACAAATGCAAACATGTGAGAGGGATCCACCTTGAGCCATGTTGCAAGACAATGGCAAATGAGCAGGGCCTGGGCCTGCCTGCTGCCAACTGACTCCTTTAGTCACTCACTATTTGGGCATTTTGTTGGACATTTTAACTGAACTCTCCTGAGTTAGTATGGCTATTTTCTATATGTCTCTGGTTATTTCTGCTTTCAATTCTGGCACTTCAGCCTTTTCTGATTTTCTTTTGTGTTTTACTTTTTATTTATTTCCTAGCTTTGGATTTGTACTTAGTTAGATGCAGACTGCAATCTTTTTTTTTTAAAAAAAAAAAAAATCACAAATTTGTTAGAGGGTGTGCAGTAGTAGTCTGTCTCTGGGTAAGTAGCTCAGGATATTGTAAGATAAACAATAAAGTCTCAGTCACTTGTTATACAGATGAGAGCTATATATTGATAGTACCTGTAAGATAAACAATAAAGTCTATGGAGTGATTAGGAAAGATAGTAAGGAGATAGCATTAAGTGGCTCACCTCAGTCACTCATTATACAGACAAGAGCTGAGGTGCTGGTACATGAATACTCAATATATATACTACTGGAGGGCTGTGGAAGTGAAATGTGATACAAAAGTCTAGTGGGTGGTCCATAGAAGACATATCTATGTAAGGAAACTGCAACACACATCTCGCAACACATGAAGGTGATATTGACACCATGCTATGGCACATGTCATGAGTGCTTGGTATGTGCTTATGCCACAACACTCCTCCTCAAGCTGTACCAAGACCTAGTGAAGTAGCAAAGTGTTTCACTTTGGGGGATGGAAGCACTTTGGTGAAAATGTCAGCTACCATGTCAGCCATGGAACAATACACAAGTCAGATCCTTCCTTCTTCAATGACCCAGCAAATGAAGTGATATCAGATGCCAATGTGTTTAGTGTGAGGATGGTATTGATGATTGGTGGCAAGTGCGATTGCTAATTGATTATTGGAGAACAAGGTGATGGGATCAAGCTGGGTGGTAAATATCTGCAAAATAAGAGAATGAAGCCAAAGGGCCTCTTTAGTAGCATGTATGGCACCAACATACTCAGACTCTGTTGTGGACAAAGTCACAATTTCTTGTTTCTTAGTGCTCCAAGAAACAGCTCTGCTGTTAGTAATGAATGCATACTCAGATGTAGCATGCCTATCTTCAGCCATATTTCCATCTGTGTCAGTGAAACCTTTGAGCACTTGAGATTGAGTGCTGCCATAAGTTAACCAGAGATCACATGTCTCCTTGAGATAACAGAACACATGCTTGATGGTATCCCAGTGTGCTTCACCCAGGGACTTGGTGAAATGAGAGAGCACCTGGACCACATATGTAATATCAGGTCAAGTGCCAAGAACTGCATACATAAGCTTGCCAACAGCTTTCTGGTAGGGAACCTTGGCCATATGAGCAATCTCAACAGTGGATTTGGGGGAGAGGTTGGAGGTGAGTCAAAGAGAAGGGTCTATGGGAATAGAGAGTGGTTTTGCATCATCAAGGCCAAACAAGCAAATAGATGTGTCAATATATGAGCATTGAGAAAGTGAAACCATGCCTAGAATCCTGTCTCTCTTAATTTCTATCCCTAACAACCAGTGGATCTCACTGAGATCCATAATTTCTACATGCTCAGTGATACCCCTCTTTGCCCAGTGGATAAGTTTGATTGTGGTAGTGACCATCATGCAGTCATTGACATGAACAAGAATAATGATGAGTTCACCATTTGTGACCTTGAAGAAAACACTATTATTGATGTCACACTGTGTGAATCCTAGGTTGTCCACTAGAATCTCACACAGACGTTGATACTGACAACAACCAGATTGTTTTAATCCATATAGCATCTTCACTAGGTGGCAAACACAATTTGGATGGTGAGGATTGGCAAAACCAGGGGGTTGTTTCATGTAGATTACCTCATCATCACTCAGTTTCCTATTTAGGAAAGCCTCTTTGATGTCGATCTGGTGTATCTCCATGTCCCTGGCTGCAGTGATAGTGAGGACAGCTCAAATTGATGCCAGACATGCAACTGGAGTGTAAGTGTTGAAATAATCAACACTAGGTACTTGGAAAAATCCTTGTGTGATAAGACAGGCCTTATAATGAACAATATTTCCAGCTGCATCCTTTTTTGCTCTGAACACCCATTTGGAGCCAACAATGTTGATGCCATCAGGTGACTTAACTAATTCCCATGTCCCAGCTTTTCTTAATGTACCCAATTCCTCTTCCATTGCTGCCTTCTATAACTCCCAATCAGGCCTTTTCATTGTGTCTTTCAGGCTAACAAGCTCTAGAGCCTCTGTATCACCTGTCTCAGACACAAAAGCCCATACTTCTTCCCATTCTAGCTTCTCAGCAACCATCACAGCTCTCTCTTCTAGAAGATCGCAAGCCTTAGGACTAGGGTTTCAAGTATGACAAGGGTGTTTAGGTGCCAGAGTATTGCTCCATGATTGTCAGGGGATGTCCACTGGAGTTGGGGCAACAGGATCTACTGGAGGCAGTGGATTTTTGATCAGTGTTTCAACAGGAGTGAGAGTGGTTGAGTTAGGTGGAGGATCATTATTTTTGGTGGATAGGTGGCTGCTTGGAGTCTTATTTTCATTTTCTGACTCATTTTCAGATGACTTCTGCTCCCCCTTGAGACCAACATGGCCACTGCCAATGAATCAGAAGTTCTGTTCAACTCTGACAGAGCCATTCTCAGGGAAATAGATTCTTGAACCATTACTCTCATGGTCATACCCAAGCCATCAGCTCTTTTTTGCTTGGCCATCCCACTTATCCCCACTTGCATCATGGACCCACACCTCTTCTCCCCACTCTCACAATCCACTTAGATCAGGTTTTTTTCTATATACAACCTCATAGAGAGTCTTTTCCTCAACAGCCTTCATCCCAGTATGATTCATCAACTATATAACATGAGCAGTGGCATCTGCCCAGAAACATTTTGGAAGGGGAACTTGGTGGAAGAGTGCATGTCCACGTTCAACAATTGTGCAATTTCAGCATTCAGCAACACTGTTATGTTGTGGTGTATCATGGATGATGAGCTTTAATTCAGTACTCTGGGGCTTGAGATAATGCTGGAACTCTCCAGATGTATACTCCCCTCCCCTATCTGAGTGTAGGACTTTGATATGAGTGCTGAATTGCATTTGGCACCAAGCTTCAAAGTTCTTGTATACCTCAAAAGCATCTGATTTCTTCTCTAGGAACTCAATGTGAGTCCAACAAGAGTAGTCATCTGTGAAGGTGACATCGTAACATTATCCCTTCTTTGTAGCAACCTTGGATAGTCCCCACACATTGGAGTGTACCTCACCACCAAACTCTTTTGCACCTTCACTCCTCTTCTCTTTCGCAAGGGGTAGGCGAGTTGCCTTTGCATAGGCACATGACTCACAGAAGAAGTCTGCTGTTCTGTTGTTTTCTAGCTTCAGCCCAGTGACTAAACCATTCTGGACAAGTTTCCTAGCAGCAGCAGCAGATATGTGTCCAAGGTGGCAGTGTAATATTTTGAGGGTAAGTGAGTCACCAACAGCATTTGCCTTGCCTTCAACCTTATGGACCAATTTATAGAGCCTGTTCCTATTTCAAGCAATTTCTGCAACTCAAGTGCCAACTGAGTTATGGATAATGCACTTTCCATTTGAAAACATGGTTGAGAAGCCAGCCTCATCAAGACAGCCAATGGAGATTAGGGTATATCCCACTTCAGGTGAGTACAACACTTCTGTCAGGTGCAGTTAGGAGGTACTGATGCCATTGGGTACTTCAAGGATGATTTTACCCTTGCCAGTGGCAGCAAAGCTTTCTTGGTTTGCAGTGCAGAGGAAACAAGGGATAATTGGTTTGGATTTGATAAATGCATCCCTATAGGGGCTGATGTGACAAGATGCACCTGAGTCAAACAGTTCAACTCATGTGTTTGAGGTGCATGTATCCTGAACATGAGTGACTTCATCATCAACATCAAAGAATTCTTCAGGCACATCAGCAACTTCTATGGTCATTTCAACAGACTCCCCAGTCTCAACAGTAAAGGCAACATCATCATTGTCTACAGCATTGGCAGCTGGTCTTGAACGTTTGGAGGTGTGGTCCCCTTTTCCTTTTTTCTTAGGATTAGGACAGTACTTCTCATATGATCTCCTCCACAGTCCCAGCATAGTCCCTTCTTTTTCTGCCCTTCTTTCTTCCCTTTTCCTTTTATATTACCACTGTCAATAACTAATGTATCTTCACCAGGGCTATCATTTAGCTTGTGACCCTTGGTTTGGGTTGATTGTACCCATTCCCATTCATCACTGATTGCAATGATCAGCAAATCAGGTCTGATCATGACACCTTGGAGTTTGAGAGCAGCAAGAGTTGATGAAGTGAAGTTGGTGAGGGAATAAGATAAGGACTGGATTATTGTGCTCCTGTAGTCATTGTCATTGATTGACACTCCCATAGCATCAAGCTTGGCTTGATGTGCATGAAGTTCATTCAGGAAAACATGGACATCTCCATCTTTTGGGTAACAAGTTGACAGAAAATTGTGATGAAGCTTGGTCTGGAAAAAAGCACCCTTGTAGGTATATTCCATCACCACTTCTATCCACATTTCTGCAACAGTGGGCTGATGATTCACCACTATTAAGGTGGAATTCAGGAGGCATTGTGCCAGAAGTGAATGGGCAACACTCTCATAGCGATCCCATTTGAGTTGTTCACCAGGAGTACCAAGGAGAATGGTGGGAGAATGACAGGTGATGATGATGCAGTAGAGGTGGAGGTAGCCATAGCAGAGGAAGCCAAAGATGTAGTGGAGCCAGGAGAAGAACCAGATGGAGGAGACACCATCACCAATGGAATAGACAACACAGGCCAAACCTTGCTATCATCAAAGTGGCCCCACAAACCCTTTTCCTGGATAGCTGTCCAGAAATGCAACTAGAATATTGCCCAGTTTGCTCCCAACTGTTCTAACTCAGGCACAGTGGCAGGCAACATGTTGTTAACCATAGCAGACATAGTAGATATGTGTGACAATAATTTGTTAAGAATTCAGTGATGGGCAGGGCCCATAATCTGTAAGATAAACAATAAAGTCTATGGAGTGATTAGGAAAGATAGTAAGGAGACAGCATTAAGTGGCTCACCTCAGTCACTTGTTATACAGATGAGAGCTGAGGTGCTGGTACATGAATACTCAATATATATACTACTGGAGGGCTGTGGAAGTGAAATGTGATACAAAAGTCTAGTGGGTGGTCTATAGAAGACACATCTATGTAAGGAAACCACAACACGCATCTTGCGACACATGAAGGTGATATCAACACTGTGCTATGGCACATGTCATGAGTGCTTGGTGCATACTTGTGCTATAACAGATATTGTAATGAGTACATCCAGAAATGACTACATAACTACAATACAGATAAAGAGTAGAAAACATCCATTGCAGTCAGAGCTCCACTAATGCCCCCCTCCTCAAAAAGCAATGAGAGCTTGGTTGATATTTCAGTTTCAGTAGCAATGGCCAAGTATGTACCTACTCTTGCACTCAGCCTCTGCTGTCTTCTGGCAAATGTCTCCTACATGTCTGAGGGAGCTGACTTTTCAGCTAGCTAACCCCAGTTGAAGCAGTGATGCCAGAACAACTATTATTGGTTGCTAGCACTAGGGCACATAGGTTTTAGTAAGGTCAATGAGTGTGATAAGCATGGGCAAGCATGAATAAGTGTGATTCAGCATGATCCAAGTGTGATCACTTGTTATTGGCATGAAGCACATTTGCAAGCATAGTCCAGCATGAAACAAGCATGAATGAGCATGAACAGGTGTGAATCTCAGTGCAAACAAGCATGAATGAGCATGAACAGGTGTGAATCTCAGTATGAACAAGCATGACTCTAAGTGTGAGAGAACTTGAAGCATGATAGCCAGAGGCAGGTGTAAAGATGAATATTATATCTTATCACTTAGAAGAAGATCTTTTTAATCTAAGCATTTAACCACTCCTTGGCTGATTTCTTTGATGTGTATTCTCTGATTTCAATGAAATATGTGGTCCTCCTGGATATAAATGATTGCTGAATACTAAGATGCTCAATCATAAAATATTTGTTGATTAGATCTTATCTGACAGATCATCACTCAGGAACACAAGCATGAAAGACCCTTCACACTTGTCACACTTCATGCTCAGCAACCTCGCTAAAACTGTATTGCCTGCTAGCACTATGCTCCCTAGAGTAGTTTATACAGCATGCAGCATGTGGGCATGGAGCTCCCATGGGAGTCAGTTCCTTGGGTAGCTTGGTAGAGAGGTTTTCTCTGCAGCAGGAAGTATAATTGTAGTAGCTGGTCTCAGTATAAGGTCTAGCATACTGGGGGCATCAGGGGGCCTAAGAGCAACAGACATGAGTAGAATGTCTCCAGCACCAACAACACTGGCACAAAGAGATATCAGAGTAGGAGTAAAGTGCACACACAAAGCATAAGGCTGGGCCAAATTGAAAAGAGGTACCAATCAGATGCTTGGCAGTAGCACCTAACTAGAAATCAAGAACATTGAACTACACAGTAGCAGTATCAGCACATCAGGAGTTGTGCATAACTCAAGGGCTATTTAAAAGAGATGGCCATGTGAGACTTCCCCATGACCACTCACACATCAGCAGAAGTGACCTGCTAGCCATTTGCCTTAAAGAAAGGAATGTCCACAATCTTAAGATAAGATCATGAATGTAGAAGGGCAGTCTCAACTCCATCCTCAGCCAATTGCTTCTTTATCCAGTACTCTCATCATCTAGGATGGCAAACAAGTGTAAACACTCTCATTGTCATCTATATTGTTCTACAGTCTCATCTGCCTATCTGATTGTGAATCCAAGTATCTGCTGCCATCATGTTGGACCCTCTGCTTGCAAATCTGGGGTTCCATGTCGATCTATCATTAGCCCACCTTACTGCAGCCCCCCTTGTTGATTGTCCCTCCCCTTGCACTCTTTTAGCCTTCTCTCAGGCTAGGATTTGTCCTGGCTCTAGTGAGAATGTCTCTGACACCTCTTTTCTCAACCCCAGTCATACACCAAGGATGACCACTAGGACCAGTCATGTTGCTTGTCACTATAAACAATGGCATAGACCACTTTCTTCACACTCATGCTCTCACTCTAGGGAGTCATCTGCATCTTCTGAGAAAGAGGGATCTCCTACCTCCTCTTTGTCTCAGGTCCTCTTCTAGGAGGGCTCTTCTTCTCAGGGGACTGCTCAACTCTCCCTGGCTCCTTTGGAGCCAACTCCATTAGTTTTGGACAGGGCCTTTGGTGCTGATGCCAACTTTGAAGTGGTGCAGATATCACTTGACTGCACTCTCTCTTTCTTGAGGGAGGCTGCTGCTGCTTGTGCTTCTCTCCCTACCTCATTTGGCTCTCTTCTTGCCAAGTTGGCTGAACTTGTTACCATGGAGCCTTAGGATATGCTTCCTGTAAACCTCAAGGATGGCTTTACTACTGAGACTGTCTTTGATGCAGTCTTGGCTTATTTTCCTCCTCCTAAGTCATTGGAGGATGTCACTATGTGCAAGCCCACTGCTCTACCTGTTGAGATTGTCTCTCTGGGTGTTCAGTAGGCAGCTTCTGCCCCCCCTCCTTCTAGTGAGCCTGATTGCCCACCTGAGAATACACTGGTTAGTGCTCCTTCAAGGACTGTTTCTGCTCCACCACCTCTTAAGCCTCAGGGCATCAGGAAGATGAAGGCAAAGAAGACAGCCAAGAAAGTCCTCTCTAAGAGAGTTCCTCCTCCTGTGCCTACTGCTACTAAGCCAGGTACTAAGTTGTTCATAGCTGTCACTCAGGCTCATCCTGCCCCTGTTGTAGGCTCTTCCAGTTTGGTGGAGAACCTAGTCAATGTGGCTAGGTATTTCTCCAACCTTACTTCATCTGCAATCATGGCCATTGTCTAGGCTGATCAAACAGCTAGTGCTGCTGCTCCTGCTCCAGTGGCAGTGGTGGCTAAGTGCCCCATCACCCCTTCTGCTTCCTTGCCTCCTGCAAAGAAACCCAAGATCACTATCCAAAGGCCTTCCAGGAAGCAGGTACTCTTTGTCCTCAACAACTCTAACATGAGGCCACATCTCAAAGAGATACTCCATCTCCTCAATTGTTATCTAGCTGACAACTAGGTTGCTGGGTTCCACACAGAGTCCATGCAAGTTGCATATGGCAGCTGGTCCATCAGGACTAGCAACATTCCTTTGCTTGAACAGCTCAATCTTGTTCAAGAGTGGCTGGGCAAGCATTTTTCCCTGGTGGGCTCTGAGGCCTATCTACCCACATCAAAGTCTTTCCTTAAGATTATCAACATCCCTTTTCTGTGGGCCAACAGGTCCTGCACTGCTGCACAACACATCAAGGAGATGATGTGGCAATTGCCATATTGTAATCACTTTGTGCTGGTGGGCACCATCCATGTTGTCCACAATTCTTGGGCATCTGACACTGCAACTGCCTACTTCAAAGTCTGGGACTCCCAGAGGGGCACTCATGCTGCTAACCTCATTGGGTGTTCCCTACAGTTTGAGCATTGGACCTCCAGGATTTTGGAGGCAAATGCCAACCCCAGGGCCTCTTTGTGCCAGCATTGCTGGTCTTGGGGGCACTCTTCTCAGACTTGCCACTAGAAGGTGCCTCAGTGCCCTCTGTGTGGTGGACCTCACTACCAGAATGGCCATCATGCCTTTGCTGGTTGCTGTAAAGGGAACCCTCATCAGGATATTTCTAAGACTCCGGAGGGCCAGCCTTGCCCTTATCCCCCTTGCTGCCTGAATTGTCACCAGGCACATACTGCTTATTCCAAGCAGTGCCCATTCTGGCAGCACTGGTTTGACAAGGACTGGATCCACTTGAAGTATTAGGAGGTGTATTCTTGTCATGACACTCATGCTTCTAAATCTAACTGTGCTCCTTCTCATGTCTAGGAGAACCACTAGGTCTTCTGGAGGTGTAGTTAGGGACATTTGTATCTTTTTCCAGAATGTGAATAGGAACTATGCATCTGTGGATATGCTACTTGAGAATATCAAGGACTTTTTTGATATTATCTTTACCTAGGAACTTCCTTGGAGGACCATTAAACAGACAGTGTTGACAACCTCTCCAGAGAGCAATGATGTTGTTAGTGTGCCCAAGCACCCTGAGTGGCTCTATATGGTAAGAAAACCTATTGATGAGCATGCCCCTCACATCATAGCTCATGTCCATTGCCACTTGGCTCTCTTACATCCCTCCATGAGATGGGATATTATTGACCACTGGGACATTTTTGTCCTTTCCCTGTTCACTCTGTGTGGGGTGGTGAATCTTCTTAACATCTATTCAGACAATGCTCATACTGCAATCAACTTCCTCTCTCAGGAGGTTGATGCCCTCTCTGCTTTTGTTTACATGAGCAGTAACTTTAATTGTCACTCTGAGGTGTGGGATTCATCCTGCACATCATACCCTCTTGTTGCATGACATCTTTTGGAGTTTGCTTCTGATGTTAGGCTTGAGTGGGCCCATCTTTCTAATCTGAGATTGACACATATTCTTCACAACTCTGATCTTAATGGATCTGTGATTGACTTTGTCTTCACAGGACCCTTGTCATCTGCATCTGATCTATCTAGATTGGATCTTGGTCAATATGGACCTTCAGATTATGTTCCAATCTCCACCTTGATTCCTATCTCTGAAACTGAGATTAAGATTACTTACATAGTGATTCCAAGGGAATCCCCAAAGGAGTCCAGGTTTCTGATCGATCTCACCTCTGGTCTCAGGTCTCTTGATATCAGGGACCTGTCTTCTCCCAATTGGATCAAGGCTGCAGCTTCTGCTGTAGCTGAGGTCTTTTCCTCTGTGTGGAATGCCCATGCCAAGAAGGTCATTGTTATAGGGTGCTCTAAGTTATGGTGGAATGATGAGTGTTCCAGCACTATTGCCAGATATTAGGCATTTCAGGACCCCACTCACTAGAAGTTGTTTTGTGTGGCTACCTGCCAAGCTAAGTACCACTTCTTTGATGCAAGCATCAAAGAAGTAGCTACTGAGAACCATAGGCCTTGGGATCTTATGGCCTGGGTGAAGTCCTGCCAACTCCTGCCTTGTGAGGCTATCTTGCATTGGGGGAAGTCATGTCATGATATGGACATTCTTTGGAGGGCACTTGATCAGACATACAATGCTGCCTCTGGGCAGCCCTGTGATGTCTCTGTATTGGAGGAGCTGGCTCCATTGCCTAAACAGGATTGGGTCCCTTTTTCTGTCCTGGAAGCAAAGAAGATGCTTTCTACATGTTCATCACATTCCTTGCCTGGTCTGGACCATATTATGTAGGTACACTTGAAGGAGGTTCTTGTAGATGATGTCATCCTTGGGAACTTCCTTGTACTGGCTAATGCTTGCCTTTTGGTTGGGTGTTGGTCATCTCATTTTAAGGAGTTAGTCTCCATAGTTATTTCTAAACCTGTTAAACTCTCCTATTCTATGCCAAGTCATTTAGGCCTATTGTTTTGCTTAACATGATTGAGAAGTTAATTGCTTTTCACATGTCTTCAGTTTGACAGTGTCAAGTATGGTGTTTTTCATTTGAACCAGCTAGGTGGTATATGGCAGAGGTCAACTGAGAATGCTGGTTTATTCCTCACTCACTTGGTCAAGGCTGGGTGGGTGAGGGGTCTCAAGATGAGTGTTGTTGCATTTGACATTGCTCAGTTCTTCCTGTCTTTGAACCATGATATGCTCATGGCTATTTTGTCCTAGCAGGGTTTTCTGGCAAATGTGCACCAGTTCTTTGCCTCTTATCTTGTCAGCAGGAGGACAAAGTATCTTTGGAATTTGTTCTCCTCCAATTATTATTCCACCAATGTCAGCATTGGGCAGGGGTCAGCCCTGTCCCCCATCTTGTCTGCATTGTATCTTGCTCCTGTGATCAGGATCTTTGACCTCAGGGTGTCACATCTGGGGTGTGATGTCTTGTCTTATATGGATGATGGTACTCTCATTGCTCAGGCCAAGGAACTGGCTGACAACCTGGTGCACTTGTATAGCATGTAGGGGTTTATGTTTGAGTTATTTGTGGCATTCAGACTTGTGCTAGAGTATGACAAGTCTGAACTCTTTCATTTTTTGTGTTGTAAGGGGGACAACAATCCACCTATTGACCTGGAGTATGCCCCATATACAGGAAATTCACTTTTATGCCCTAAAATCTTTTGGAGGTATTTGGGTTTTTATTTTGACTGGCAGCTTAATTTTTGTGAGCATGTCCAGTACTACTCTACTAAAGCTATTTCCACAGTTTGGGCCATGGGAATGCTAGGCAATTCACTTAGGGGTCTTTCTCCTAGGCAGAAGCATTTGCTTTACAGGTCATGCATAGTGCCTATTGCTATGTATGGCTTTCATCTTTGGTGTCATGGGCTACATCCACATAAAGCCCATCTCACTTTTCTTACAAAGATGCAGCATTAGGCTGCTATCTGGATTATGGATGCTTTCTACACCTCTCCTACTGGTGGTATTGAGGCATTGGTGGGCCTTGTCTCTATGTATTTGCACTTGAAGAAGTTGAGGGCTCAAGCAGTATACTGTGTCCTCACTCTGTCTCCTATCCATCCTACCAGGCAATTCCTGGAGACACATGAGTTTCCTGGTACTGATCCCCATCAGTATCACTTTACTAGGCTTGGACATTCTGTTGAGAAGGTCAGGTCAGCTGTTGTGGATATGCTTTTATATCTGAGTGCTCCAGTCACTCTAGAGGCCTTCAACACTGACATCTCAGAGGCCTGGCCAGAACAGCATTTGCTTGATCAGTTTTTGGACTACATTTGGCTTGTTGAGTTTGATCCTAAGGAGGATAACATCAACATGTCCTGTATTTTGAATGCAGAGCTCAATCATGCTCTGGATTTACAGAACAGTGTTGTTGTGGCCACTGATATGTCAGTTGGCCACAACAGAGCTTATCAGGCTGTGTCTGCAGCTTGTGTTTGGCATGACAGGAGGCTTATTAGGCAGTCCTGTCAGGCCACTGGTAGGGTGACCACCCCTGATGCAGAGCTCTATGCTATTTGGATAGACATCTTTGTGGCAACTGCTCATAAAGTTGCTTGTCATGTTGTTTTGTTCACTGATCATCCAGCATCTGCTTGCTGTACAGTGGACCCATCTGTTGGCAGCAGGCAAGCCCAGGCTTTGCTTGTGTGCTGCCATCTTGTGATGTGGCTTGAGGGGGATCCCTCCTACACATTTGCATTTATACAAGTTTGCTCCTCTTTGGAGTGGCCATTGCATCACTCAGTCCATTGCTATATCACAGACCCTGCTGAATAGGAGTTGGTGAAGGAGCGCCCCTTCACTACTCTCAATTATCTTTGTATGGTCAAGGCTCAGGCCTGTTGTGAGGAGTGGACTAGGCAGTTCACCCCTATGAGCTCCTCCAGGAGAGATTTTCTGTACCTCAAGAATTTAAGCATCAGACATTTGACACTCACCTACCTCTCTGGAGGTACATGGCTTAAGTCTTTACATAATTCCCTGCTCTGTTCACATGCATGCAGGGCAGTGCTCAATCATGCACCAATTGGAGAGTTTAGATAGAGGTTTAAACTTTCTAATGATCATTCTTGCCCTTGTGGGTCTATGTGTTTGTAGACTTACAAGCACATTTTGACTGAATACTCTGACTTTAGTAATCCCTGGCCCTTCTCCAAAGTGTGGGAGGAGCTGGTTCACTTCTGCAAGGAGAACTCTAGAGTGTTCTCTTTTGTGCACCTTCCTGGAGGATGACAACAGCATGGCCACCTTTTGGCAGTTGCTGGGTTCTCTGGGGGTCATTTGGTTTCTGGGAGATCTGGCATTGGCCACTGATGGGGGCTGTGCTAGTTTTGCTTTAGTGCCCTGTGTCTGCAGGCTGCAGCATAGGGTGCAAGGGCCTCTACCTGCTCTTCATCCACTTTTGGGTGTAGAAAGGGCCTATTTTCAGTGCAGACTGCCATGTTCAGCTGAACTGTGGGGGATTCTATTCTCTGTAGATAATTGTAGCATACTATTGTAGTCATTGTGACTGGACTGCTATCGCACACTGGTATATAAATTTATCAATTTTTTTTAAAAAAAAAAAAAACTCCACCCTCAGCAAGAGAGAGGAGGTGCTGAACACCAGCCTTCTCCAGGTCTATTTCAGCCTGGGAGATGACATGAGAGGTAAGTGTTGAATTAAGTACTCTACATGTCTATCAGTAATGTGTGTATCACATAGGTGATATCCTACATTTATGTTTCTGATTATTAACTACAGACTCCTTAATGAGTCTTATGCTTTTTTATGCTATTCACTAGTACTCATACTGTGGTAGCCACTCATTACTTTCACTTTAGTATATAAACTATTGCAGAGTACATAGACTGTAGACTAGTTAGATTTGCTGTAGCTTCACTCATATCCACTGTAGCAAGTTCTTATAGTATCTCTTGCTTTCTCTCTATTTGCAGTGTCTATGTTCTTCATAATTGTTGTAACATCTTAATCTCTCCACTACACTACACTCCAAGTTCTGCTTTCAACAGGTTATGGGCCCTGGTTAGCCATGTAATATATCACTAAAGAGTTCTACACTTTGCTACATGCTGGATAACTGGTTACTTATTGTCAGAAGACAGACACCTGCCCTGTCATACTCTCTGATCTTGTCCAAACAGTTTTCTCCTATACACTATAATGTTTGATTGGTGTCTCTTTGCTGCATTTTATTTATTTGGGTACATCGCTGAATGAGCTCACTATATATGTTGCTATAATAGACCTTTACTTCTTAACTAGGATTTTGAGTCTATAAGTGATGCCTTTTGGATAATTGACTTGGGGGAACATTGTTCATAAGTCTTTGTCATGTCTTCCTCATTTATTGATGGCCACTACCTTCATCATTATTTTAAAAGATAATTTTATTCCTCATGCCTTTCTTTGTCACTGTGAGTTTAAGAGTTTAATATCCCAAAGAGCAGACTTCATGTGCTCCTCTTTGAATATTTAAACATTTAGCATTGACCCTCAAAAATCTCCATTATAATGGGCTTCTTTGTGATTCATATTCTTGGGGACATCTGAATACCTTTGTAAAATGCAGTTCATTCTGCCTTTATTTTTGCTGACTATGACTGTTGCTTTTGATGCTTGATGTCAACACTGAGCTAGTATTTATATTGCTCACCCTCATCTCCTGAGGATACCTAATAGTTCTTGACTCACTCTTAGTACAACTATTTGTTATGCTTGAATTTATTGTATTTTTTTAAAATATTCCTATTAATTTTGTCAATTGTCTACTTTCTAGACTCTCTTGCTCAGATGTTCATGTCTTCAACACAAAACATGTTTGTTACACAATACACCCATGCTTTTATAGCACAGTAGCCTCATTTGTACTGGTAGTTTAATACCTGCAGAGTTTTGCAGTAGTTGCATTATGATAACACTGAATGATGTCATTAATAGAAGTATTAGGGGTTCAGAAGTAAAAAAAATGAAATGCTTGATGAAACATTGATTGATCTGGTTGAAGATTTTCATACCTCCTAATCTTACAATTGTTGCTTTCTTGACAATTTTTTTAAAGTCAATCTCTATTGAGAATTCTTTTGTCTTAATATATCACTTGACTATAATGTGCCAATCATCCTATTCTCTCATTGTCTTTCTCAGGTTTTACCTAATTATCTCTTCTGATGCTTGAGCATCTTAGATCTTCACTGATCATCAAATTGCAGATTGTTTTAAATTGAGTTTTATATGTGATAACTGATGCTTGAAGATTATGTACAGATTGATCAGTTGAGAAACATGTTTTTTTTTTTTTTCTTTTTTAAAATCAAAAATTTATTACACAGTGCATGATAGTAGTCTGTGCCTAGATGAAAACTTGGAAGCTATGATAAATACATAAAACCAGACTGCAACTAAATAACATAGTCTATAGCTAAACCAGCACTGCTTCCATCCCAGCCCAATCCTGATTTTCCAATCCTCTAGTCATTAACTGAACAAGAGGTACTTGGTCTCACAAATGTGGTCTGAAGGGGTCAACCCAATGGTGTCTTGGAAATAGCACTCACAGTGGACTAGCCACCAGTACAGGGTGTACAGTTGCCCAATGCATTTGATAATGAGCAGTGAGAGGGCATAGAGCTCTCTCAAAAGAAGCTGGTGCAATAATGCAAATGCCATGGGGTGACCATGACAAACTGGTGAAAGAGCAGAGGAGCAAAGCTACAACTCTGCAGGAAAGAGAGAAGAAAGATAAAGGAATGAGCTCAACTCAATACTGAGAAAGAGCCCAGCAAAGCATACAAATGGGCATGCCAGGACTGAGGTGAGCATGGTGGGGGGCCAGCCCAAAAAAGAGAGAATGAGTCAAGCACAAAAGAGCACTCAACAGAAATAGCAGCAGCTTATTCAGCTGAACTGCAGATTTAGAATCACTAAGATAACTGGGGGACAGGCATGGCCCAAGCACACCAGAGTGTGCTTAAGCCAGCAGAAAGGTGCTCTAACTGACTGCCAAAGCAGAAGGGAGCAGGAGAGAGGAAGTGGAGGGAGGCTGACAGGCACTTCAGCTCAATACAGAAGAAAGATGGAGGAGCAAGCTCTAACCTGGCACCAAGAGAGGAGAGGTACACTGGAAACATCCAGTGCACCCCACAGTAAGGAGTAGATGCCATGAACCCTTGAACAGCAAGGATGTGTGACATGCAAGTGGCCCAGAGGGCAGCAATGCCACAAAGAGAGGTTGAGAAACATATTGACATTTATGATTGAAAAGTTCCCCTTGAGTTGTTTAGCTCAGGTTGAGTCATCTCTTATAACTCCACTGTGATCTCCTACTTTCTTGTCAATCATTCACTCAACTTTCCATACTCTTCATATTTGCTCATATTGTTAATTTATAGATATTATTCTTGAGATACTCTGATTTTGATTTTGATTCTTGAATAATAAAATAATGTATAATAATGAAATTATTTATGCATTGTTTATGGTAACTCTATCTCATAGATTGATTTGATCAAAAATCTCAGTTTGACCAATGAACTTTAACTCATTGATCAAGATTTAATCTCTCAGTTAATTTATTTCCTGATTATGATTGATTTGAGATAGAGGTACACTTCATATTGTCTGAAAATAGAACTTGCACTTGAACTTCCATTTGCACTTGAGATCTTATTCATTCATTAATGGTTAACTTTGATTAATTCTTTGACAAATTACAATTATCTATTAATTTAGTTGATCTGTTTAATTTCTAAGATTGAGATTGCTAATTTAAATCACACTCATATTGAGTATATCTCTTTTGTTGAATCTATGATCCCATTACATAATTTATTGCTTGATTTATATCACAAAATATGCTGAGATTTTATTATAATTTACTTTATGGAAATTATTAGTTTGTTATTTTTATGCTCTTGGAAAAATAATGCTTTTGTGCTCATTTTCTCTATAATTATCTTGTTGAATTTTTGCAGACTTAATCTTATTGAAATAACTCCATTATCACTTTGCTAAAATCTATTACAAGCTTGATTTTGTTAAATAAATTCTAATTGAGCATTTAAACTAGATAAGATTTTTGATGTTATTTTAATACTACTTCTCCTTCCTTTACTGTTTATCTTTAATGCAAGGTTTAAGAGATGATATATATGGATATGACAAAGTGTCTTGATACTTCCTTAGCATTTTATTGTGAGGTTTAAGAGTTGAAAGCACATAATAGATATTGAGACTCAATTTTGCACTATCAGATAGTACCTTCATGATTACATTATTGCACATGTTAATGGGAAAGTCAACACAATAATACAGCATAATCATTCAGTTTTAGATCAATGTGGCTCCATTGTGTTCTAACACTGATATTTGAACATCTTATATCATCAACTTGAACCACTTTCAAGCTTCATCTCAAGTGTTGTATTCTTATATTATTATGATCTCTTGGATTCTCCTCAAATGATCTATTCTGTTTGATTGATTTTTTATCCCAACAGAACTTTTGCTTTCTTGTGAAGTGTGACTGGACTTAATTTGTGATTGATCTTACTGATCTCCAAAAGTTTTTCTGATTGATCTTATTTGAAAGATGTTGATTTTGATCTATCTTGATATTTATGACTTTCTTTGCTCTGAGTACCTCCTTGAGCAGAGTTCTGAGATATTAGCCACATTCAGCAAAGTTTTTAAGCACTTACTGAACTGTAGAGTGATCAAAGAATTTAATAATCCTTTTATCACAGGAAAGAATTATCCTGTCTTGAAAACTATGTTTAAACTCACATAGATATTTTCATGATGATATCTACACTTTATTGTGTTTAAAACAGAATTGAGCTTACAATTTAACTTGCTGAATATCATGCTGAAATATTATAATTTCATGATTTTCACAGTTTATATTGCATCCTGCTAAATATTTTTTGTGGATAGTTGCTCTTCTACAATAAAACTTATATTCAATGTTATCAAAAGGAATGTTAAAGCACTGATTGATGATCTGTCTTGAGTGATAACTCACTTGACATTTAGCATTTGGTTGTATCTTCATTTCAGTTTTTGTTCTTGAGAACCTCTATTCTCAAACATGAGCTTATAGTTGCAACTACCAAAATCAGAGTCATTTGTAGTGCTGTAACAGTTCACCAACCCTTTGTTGTCACTGAATTGGTTATTAACCATGGTAATATGCACTAGCTCAAAATATTCTTTCTAAGACAAATGATAATAGCTTTTCTTCACCTACTTCTATATTGATGAGGAATTTTATTTCTGCTAGTATTTGATGATTTCATTATGAATCTTAAAAGATTCTTCTTTCTTATCTACTTTCTTAGTACAAAACAGGTGATTTTAGGATTCTATTTTATTCAGCTTGATTTAATAGACCTTCTAATGAGATTCAGTTGCTGATTCATGATCACATTTATTTTTGCTGATCTAAAATTATCTGATACATCTCCAATGTGATCTAAAGAATATCCTCTATTAGACTGCTGGTTTTATGAGAACTATCACTTAGTCACTTCTAGAGTTCTTTTACCACACTCTATTTCTTTAATAGATAACATATTTCTCTATTCTTACTTTATTTCCTTTATTTTATTTCTGCTTGATTTGAGATTGAGATCACTGGTTTATACCACTCTCATTCTGAGAATATCTCTCTCTGAGTCTCTTAACACATTGAAGAAATGTCAAGTTAAATGTTAAACAGCTTGAGTAATGTTGATTGAATAATGTTCTGCTTATCCTTCATCATTTTAACTCTGCTATTTTGGCATTTCACACTGTTGATTCCTTTCTAATCTACTAATACTGGAGGAAACTTAAAACAGGGAGAGAGTTTTAGACTTAATAAAGTTGGTGTTTTAATGCAGAAGTATGCATATTATGAATAAATGGGGAAGAAAATAGTATAAAACACATTATAATACTGTCTTATAGCTAGTTGCATAATTTGTCTTTTGGAGAATTATTGATGCACTCTTTGCTGACTAAAATATGTTATTGTTGAAGAAGTATATGCAGTCATACTATGCACTGTTACTGAATAAAACCAACACAAGTTTAACACAAGTATAGAAGAGCTTGATACCTTGCAAGAAGTGTTTTGTGTATCACTTAGTTCTAGTATCCATCATAAAGTCAAAAATCACTGGATAATTAATCACAAATTGTTGGTCTGATGATTCTGTAATTAGTGGACCATTCTCAAGTTCTTAATTGTTGACTTTAACAAATTCTATTTATCTTTGATTGTTTGCTTTGAATGATTTGTGAAGTACTCATATTTTTACATTTGAGAAAAACTTGCGTTTGAATTAACCTTCATATTTGAGAATACAATATGTTATCTCATATCACTTAAACTGTTTTTTAGCAAAATTGAATGAGAATGTTCATATAGAATAACCTGTTAGGATCTTTTATCCTATAGAACTGACTGTGAGAGACAAAACATCATATGACCTTAAGCAAGTCATCTCACCTTTCAAATAGCTCAAGTGATGAAAATCCAATGAAATATCTATAAATTTTAATGTCTTTGTTCACTTGAGAGCTTTCATGCACTCATTTACATTGATTGACTAGCTTAATTGAGGAATGAATACTGCCTTATGAAAGATAATTACAATCTCAGTAACTCATTAGACGAACGAGAACTAGCATATATAAAGCACCTGAAAGATAATTACAATCTGAGTAGAGTATATAAGTATATGACGTGGTAAGAAATAGTCCGAGTAGCTCACCTCAGTAACTCGTTAGATGGACGAGAACTGAGGTGCCTGTACATGCAGTTGTGTATTTATACTGTGAGTGGTGTGGAACGAGAGATATGCGAGACACAGGACAAACAATGTCGATCTAGTTAAATACTCTAAGGGTCAATGGTAACAATAGGAGAATGTGTTCAGCACGTCTAGTAGAAATGGCGCCCGCAAAGCCACGGCACACATGCTGTGTGGACTGGTACACGCTTGTGCTCTGACACTCCCCCTCAAGCTGTAGCCAGACCTAGCGCGTTTGCGAAATGCTTAACCTTCGGGGAAGGAAGCGCCTTCGTGAAGATATCGGCCACCATCTCTGCAGTCGGACAGTAAACCAAATGAATTTGGCCTTCTTCAATGACCCATCGGATGAAGTGATAGCGGATATCGATGTGTTTAGTACGAGGATGGAATTGGTGGTCACCGGCGAGCGCGATTGTGGACTGGTTGTCAGAGAAGAGTGTTGTGGTGGGAAGTTGAGACACGAAAACCTGAGAAATGAGGGAACGAAGCCACAAGGCTTCTTTTGTAGCATGAACGGCACCGACATATTCTGACTCGGTGGTGGACAGGGTAACGAGCTCTTGTTTCTTGGCACTCCAAGAGACGGCGCCACCGTTGATCATGAACACATACCCAGAGGTAGCACGGCGGTCCTCGGCCATGTTACCATCAGCGTCAGTGTATCCCTCGAGTTTGTCTCCAATACCGCCATAAGTGAGCCAAAGATCGCGTGTCCCCTTGAGATAACGAAATACCCGTTTGACAGCTTCCCAATGGGCATCACCGGGTGCTTTTGTGAAGCGCGAGAGGACCTGGATAGCGTACGCGATGTCGGGACGGGTTCCAAGCGCAGCATACATAAGCTTCCCAACCGCCTCCTGGTATGGGATCTTAGCCATGCGAGCAACTTCTGCGGTGGACTTCGGCGAGTGGTCGGAGGTGAGTCGAGTTGAGGGGTCCATGGGGATGCTGAGAGGCTTAGCATCTTCGAGACCGAACGCTCGAAGAGAAGCATCAATATACGACCTTTGAGAAAGTGAAAGCGTGCCTTTCACTCTATCCCTCTTTATCTCTATTCCCAACAACCAGTGGATCTCTCCTAGATCCGTGATCTCCACCTGCTCTGAAATCCCCTTCTTGACCCATTTGATAAGCTTGATTGTCGTCGCAGTGATAGTGCAGTCATCGACGTGGACAAGGATGATAATGAGGTCGTTACCGTCACATTTGAAAAACACGCTGTTGTCGACGTCACATCGTGTGAAACCCAGGATATCCACTAGGATCTCGCATAAGCGTTGATACCATCGACGACCGGACTGTTTCAGTCCATACAGTGTCTTCACAAGATGGCAGACACGCTTGGGGAAGGCAGAGTTTTCGAATCCTGGGGGCTGGCACATGTAGATAACCTCGTCATCAGTGAGTTTCCCATTCAGGTAAGCTCCCTTGATATCGATCTGATGTATCTCCATATTTTTGAATGCGGCGACGGCAAGGACTGCCCGAATCGATGAGAGCCGAGCCACCGGCGCATAGGTATCAAAGTAATCGACGCCTGGCACTTGGGAGAACCCTTGTGCAACCAGAGGACCCCCGAATATCCCTATAAAGGTCGGATCCGCCTGAGAAAAAGTCATGTCCGAACTGGCCCTTCTGGGGGCCCAGATTTGTCCGAATTTGCGTCCGACCTCTCACGATTTTTCTCAAATTTGTCTGAAAATCGGATCTGACCTCCAAAAATTCAGAAAATTCGCAGAAATTCCGTAAAAAATTCCGGATCACGCTACTGTGCTTAATACTACATA
>KQ963114.1:8899-20822 GCA_001563735.1 Leucoagaricus sp. SymC.cos
GTAGGGAAAAAATATGTTTCTACCACACACTACTGGGGAATCTACACAAGAGAATCTCTAGTTCTGGTTTGTCAGAAGACCCAAGAATATGAGTCATGACAAACAGCTTCTCAAATATATGTGATTTCTTTTCATAAACCTATTCTAATTACATCATGCTGACTAAAAGTTTTCCAACAGTTGAACAAGTTAGATGGACCTGTGAGCAGACAGCCATTGAACATTTACAAGAAGAAATGGAGATCCTGGAAGAAGAGTTTCACTGACTTCACACCTCACTTACCTGGATGATATAAGTCTGGAACACACTTGCTGAACAGAAGGATGCATCAGCCAGTTTTGTCTGCTGTGTATGACATCAAGCCAACATGTACATGGTGTTTGCAACCAACTGCAAGTCTGATTGGAAGGGCAAAAAATGGTATGTCAATTCAATGACTGCTTGTCAGATACTTCATTAATGCACACTTTCACCCATTATTTGCTTCCAACTTCTCTCCTTTTGCTGGCACCAGTGAGTTTATTTATAACACAGATAAATGCATGAACTCAGTCACTCATATTGAATCACTGGCTCCATAGGCACTGTCTCTAATCCTGAACCACTCAATGAAATCCCATTAAACTAGATAATCTTGTATAATCCTAGATAATCATGTATAGTCAGCCTGGGTGTTATAAGTCTACATAGTCCCACATAATTCTACATAATCTTGCATAGTCCCACATAATCTCCATGGCGGCCAACAGTAATGATGACAATGAATGTATATCATGCTCAGTGCTTGCCCTTAGAAAGGTGGATTATCAAAATCATGATTTCTGACAACTGTCATGCCAGAGTTATGCGGTCCCTGACAAACGAAGGCATATCGTATCGGATAAAAAACTCTAGTTCACCGACCAGTCTCACTACCACCATCCAACCATCTACGCCGTCACAATGGATGGAATTGAAGTCGAACTTGTGTCGAGAGCATAGAGACTGTCCGAAACAGGGGAACCATATAAGCCGTCGATCTCAGACTGGTATTCGGCCAAGATGGCGGCACGTCTAGGAGAGTTCTTCTGCGTATAGGTGAACGGTTTGCTTGGTTTAGCCACAATTATGAGCTGATATACACCCTCAAGAGTCAATAATGATGCTTGTAGAGAACGTGTAAATGAACCTCTCTGTGGATGTGGGCGATTTTGGGTAGCTGTACGTTGATTTTCGCCACAAAGTACCTGCGAAGCAGGACAATAGTAACGTAAGCATTGCCAGAGACAGCGTTCGCAGTATCTTTTCAAAAGCTGAGGTACTGAAGTTGACTTACCAAAAATATTCCATAAATTCCGCCAACTTGTCTGTGTCGCGCTCAGGATCAAAGGCGAAATCAGCTTTGAGTTCCACAAGAGCCCCCAGTCGCGGGCGGGCCTGGCCAAAGAGCAGGACTGAGGAAACTCGAGGGTTCTGACCAAGCTGATCCTCTATTACAGAACGATTCGTTACATACAGAATATGCATGATGGCTATGAGGCATACCTGTGTTCGTGGGGTGAATCTATCATGGATAAGATACCTGTAAGCACAACGAGCGCAGAATGGAACGATTGTAAAACACAAACGAATTCTCCTGTCGATAACATGATCCGTTCGCTAGCCCTACCTACGTTTATGAACAAGTGAGCGATCAAGTCCATAACGCACGCCGTCATTAGCATACCTAAAACCTTCCAAAACCCGTTACGAGAGGGATGGGGAACCAGCAGGTCACCCGTATCATACGCAGGAATACCATCTATAGAGGCATTGACGCATGACAGTGCTTGACTAGGTGTTTGCTAATAGAAGTACCAAAGCATGTGAGCGGGGATATACTGATGGATAGAAACTCAAATTTACCAAAAGGTAAAGCCTAGATAGAGTGTCGCTGAGAGGTTCAAAGTACGTAGAACAGGAAGGATTGATCTGGAAATATTCCCAGTCACTGCCGGATGTCCGCTCTAAACGCTTCCGTTAGCAACGCTCGTAGATGCGGTGACGGCGTGTCATTGGGGAACCAGTATCGAATACCCACCTGAAAGGAATGCACTGATCTGTCCAGCCTCGGTTCTAGACATTGTCGAGGCAAGGAATATGATTATAGTACTAGTGTCAAGCTATCAACTTACGATCCATATGACGGCAATAACTTCACCCTTTCAGAGAGTCTGTTGCCGACGGCGGAGGCAAGTAGCTTTCCCCCGAAAATCTATGCTAGCCATAGGAATCTCGTATGACTTGTCCAATTATCAAACGCACCAAGCCCTTCATCGTTGCCAAGAAGTTCACCTTCGTATCATCGTTCGCCCACTCCTATGATCACAGTTGATTGTCAGGCAATGATGAGCATCAAACCAACCATAAGCGTGCAGGAACGCCTACCTGTATAAATCGTGGGTTGGCTAAAGCATATGCAGGATTCGTCGCTTTGTATCCTTCAAAGACTGCTTCGGGCGTTTGAAGGACCGCAGGAGACTGAGGTGGGAAAGTTGCAAGGGTTATTCCGCCGGTAGTCTGGCCATCTCGTGTTCAGTCCCTTTGCATGCAAAAGCAAGATCAAGAACCCACACTGAACAGTAGAAACAAGAGACCGAGTGTATGGAACAGCTCGATTCCGTGGCATCCGATGATTTGACCACAGAGACTCTCTTTGCTGTGAACTGCAGTTTCGATTAGTCAGCGTTGGGGTTGCAACATCTAAGAGAGGATAGTAGGATTTGACATACGAGGAGCCATGGTGTTCTGGAGTGCGATACGGTGAGTCCAGCGGATGGACTTGGGGTATTGTGAGGTGGAACCTGTATGAAATGAAATGCCAGTTATAATAAAGTGGACGTAGGTAAGATAGAGTAATACTGACACGAGGAGTGGATGATCATAGCAACGCCATCTAAATCCCAGTGGCGCTTCGGTAGCTGCTCGAAAGCAACTTCACTCTCGCAGAATCCAAATCCAGCAAAGTTCGTCGGAGCAATGGGCAGCGCAATATAATTGGAGTTAGCGTACAAGTCAGAGTATTCCAGCATAGCAATAATTTGAGGCTCGCATTTGGGATAGTAATGGACGACCTCGTAAATTGCCTCCTTAGCGAGCTCTTGTAAATGCTGTTCCGGACTGACAAGGACATGTGATACACCATTCTTGGCAAGAAGATGGGCGATGACGGGTGGTGAGAAACGTGGGGAAATGGGGAAGACTGTAATCCCAGCACGCATCATACCAACGATTGTCGTGAAGGTAGTTATCGTATCTGCAAAAGTTGCAAGCATGCGATGTAAGTCAGTAAAATTCGTATTTCATAGACGATGATTACCAGCTATAGCTAGCATGGCGACTGTGCCGTACGTTCGGCAGTCGTTGTTGAGATCGAAACCACATCGTTCGGCCACCAGATGACCTGCACAATGTGCCGCTGGGACAACCGTCTTGAACGTAATCTGGTTCAAGGCAGGAATTTGACCTGCGTCAGCCCTGTGTGCATGGACAAACACGGGGTGATCAGGATTGTGGAGGTAGTGCCAATCGAAAATTTGAGGGACACTGAGTTGACGATCAAGGGGAGGCGGTGTAAAGACCTCGTTTGGGTGACCACAAGAGGTGTGAATGGAAGGAGACATTTGGAAGAGCGAGGTGACTGCGAGATGGTACCACTGATGCCTACAAAGATAAGTTAAAGTAAGAAGCAAGTATTTCAGCGAAAGGTTTGCCGTTGTAAAGCGGAGATGCAAAAATGATGATATATATTCAGATAAATCTGCAGCGTGTTGCCAAATCTTCGCCGGAAACAGGTTGAAACTTTCCAACCGCCAGGGTTGCGGTGTACTGTATACAGTAGTATGAGTTTGCATCACTGACCACCGCGGCTGTATCATGCTTCTAAGCTTCGTCCACAGCTCGCATTTGTGTTCCATTCCGATGCCCCTTGCAGACGCATCTGCTTCTGCCGCTGCTGATGAACGTTCGATGAAGTTGTGGGTTTTGACAGATCTATAGATACCTAACAGGACCCGTGAAGCTCCCATATATCTCGTCGGCGGATCTGGCGTATTTTTTTTTTGGCTCGAACACACCAAAGGCCAAGGTTGGGGGTCAGTTTCAGCGTCCTAGCAAAGTCATCCATTATCGATCCAGTACTCAGATGAAGCGAGAGCCTGAGCCAAAGACATCCCAGTGGTCCAGCGAAGTGCGAGAGGCCTTCCCACGATGCTGGGCGTGACGGTTGAGCTTGCAAATAGTCAACAGGGTGCGAATGTTAAGGTACTGTCAATACTTTCAATGTAACAACAGGGGGCGTGACATCGGCCTGAGCCTTAACAACGGTGCCCAAACCGAGCGTGACTTTCATCTCCAGTAACAACAAAGGTCAGCTACCGGCCTATAGGTCGTCATATTTGACACACCGAGGTGCCCAGCAAACCGTGACACTTTTGTCTGGGCTCTACCAATAACCCTTAGATCTATCGTGACAAGCAGGATTTTGACGAATAAAAAACATAACCGTGACGTGACATATTGTTACATTAAAAGTATTTACAGTTTTTGCAGGACCTTGAACTGCGAACATGTTGTCGGAGATTACCAAGGGTTCTGTCTGATGCTCAACCCGCCGGGTCGGCATGTCAATTTTGACGTGATGACTCGGCTGGTGGGAGCTCCGTTGAGCTTCTTACTCCGGCTTTCCATACTTGGATGCTAGATTGGTCGTCGAAGCATACACGCTCTGGTTTGATCCAGTTTGATTGTGAATTAAACCGAGCGTGCATACCAGCGTGTTGACAAGTTCATACCGCGAGACGTAAACGTTTTTCTGTATTCCGCAGAATTCTGTCTCGTACTGGCACTGCCGAATGCCAAGAAAGTACCACGTATCATCGGACAGGCGGTTATCCCTCATAATTTCATCCCTCGATTCCTTGTCCACCCATCACCCTTCTTATGGATTCCACATCGCCCACCATGGCTTCTGCCAGCACAGAGAGCCACGGCGATGACCGCAACGCCTTTGTAGTGGAGTCTACCGAGTACAATCCCCTCGCTGAACAAACTGCTCTGCGCAAGGGCGTCATGGTCTTCTTCCTTTGCCTCGCTCAATTCCTCGATACATTCATGAACTCCGCTCTCTTTGCCGCTATCCCTCCAATTTCCCAGGACTTGAACATCTCAAACGCGAACTCGGTCTGGCTCATTAGTGGATATCAGCTGACGTTTGCTGCCTTGCTGCTCATTGTATGTCGCTCTTCTACGCCTCTTTCCCATGCACCACTAACTCAAATGACTAAAACAGAGTGGTCGTTTAAGCGATCTCTACAACCCAAGTATGCCTCTTGCTATACTGCTCACATGAATCCAACTGATAGACCATGTGTCTCCAGAAATTGTTTTCACCGTGGGCGCTGCCCTAATCGGCGGGCTTTCTCTTGGCGGTGGATTCGTGCGCCATGAAGTTCCACTTATCCTCATCCGAGTATTGACTGGAATCGGTATGTCTGTTCCAGAATCGTACGTCACAAAATCTCTGACAAGACGTATAATCCAAGGTGCTGCATTGACGGTCCCATCAGCATTGCACCTTATCATCCACATGTTCCCCAATCCAGCCAGTCAGTCCAAAGCCATTGCCGCTTTTGGTGCCAGTGCAGCTTTAGGAAACGGTACATTTACTGCATATACGATGGGCTTTCTCGTATCTAACTGGTGTGCACAGTTATCGGTCTGATTATCGGCGCCTTGATCGTCAGCTACGCCTCTTGGCCCTGGGTATTCTATCTCTTCTCGATCCTTGGATTCATGCTCGCAATCGTTGTGTTTGTCTTAGCACCGTCTCCCCATAGGCCACATGTCTCCGCTCTTGAGAAGGCCCTTCGCTTCAAGAGGCTTGATCTGCTCGGAGTTTCTATGCTGACTTGTAAGTCCTCTCGTTACACTTTTCCTACCCCCAGTTCTCATCAGTTTCCTAGCGGGCTTGGTGCTCTTCATCTTCGGTGTAACGTCAGGGTCAGTTGACGGATGGGGCAGCGCAATTTGTCTTGCCCCCCTCATCGTGTCGATCTTCCTCGTCGCTGCGTTCTTTGTGTACGAGTCCCGCCTTGACGAGCACTATGCGGCGCTGTACGTGACGATTACTTTGTATCTGTGATCCGTACTCAAACATGTCATACAGGCCTCCCAATATTTGGAGATACCAGAACTTCCCTATCTTGGTCGCGTCAGCCCTTCTTCCTTTTATGTGGTGGGGTACTGTCCAGCTTCTGTTCTCTTGGCTTTGGCAAGAGGTCTATGGTTGGAGTGCCATCATCGCCGCTCTGCACTTGTAAGCCATGTCTTTTATGTCGCATTCTCTTCTTCGACAGTAACTGTTCGTTTAGCCTTCCACTCGGCTTACTGGGCTTCCCCATGAACGGCCTGAGCAGCGCGCTTTCGCAGAAGTTTCCTCTCAAATGGGTTATCATCGCAGGACAGGTTGTGGCCCTCGCAGGAAGCATCCTGCTGCCTTTCGCAGACTCCGAGGCTCACTACTGGCGATATGCGTTCCCCGGATTCTGTCTAGGAACCTCTGGAATTACAATCATGTTCACCATCGTCAAGTATGTACCTAATCCTCGCTCACATCTCAAGCAACATGTACTGACGGACCTCGCTTTGCCAACTGTAGTATCGCCATTTTCGCCTCGACTCCACCTTCCTCCGCAGGCGTGGTGGGCGCTGTGTTCAACTGCTCCCTCCAGCTAGGTTGTGCAGCAGGTACAGCGATCATCACTTCCATCCAGACGTCGGTTCAAAAGACGCAGGGCGGACCTACTAGCTATACTGGTAGACGGGCTGGATTTTGGTTCTTGTTCGGTCTGTTGGCGTTGCTTACGGCCGCGCAACTGGCCTTCATGAAGAACACCGTCCCTCCAATGAAGAACGGCCCGAAAGAGAAGGATGTCGATGAGAAGGATATACCGGTCAGGAGCAGTGACGGTAGTGCAATCGAGAGGGCTTAGAGGAGTGCCATATCGTTCATTCTGCTTCCGAACTATACTTGATATTGACTTCATATTTCGTCAAACTTGGGTTTAGCGGAGTGCCAGATTGTTTATTTTGCTTTCGAACTATACTTGCGATTGACTTCGTGTTTCGTCTAACTTCCTTTTCTGTTTCCATATAGCCTTCTGCTTCCTCATCATTCTTGTTGTTCTCGGTAATACCGTGGTCGCTGTAATTACTCTGTCGTTACTGGTTCACCTGTATCTTCTTCTATAACATCGCCAATTACATTCATGGCTGTACGTGTAAAGTTTGCCCACTCAGCCAGACGCTGATGAGCAGTACTATTCGGTCAACTTTTCTACGGACAAGGACTGTTCCGAGCAGAATGACAGGACATTTTGACGGAGACACACAATACATATCTCGTACGCGTTTACTCAACTACATCACTGCTGCCTCCCTGCCTCTTCTTCTGCGATCTCGGCACAAGTCGAAAGTAGCGCACGTCCCAGGCGTTCGAAATCCTGCATCTGTAGCTAGCTGTAGGCAAGCCGAATCATGCCGACAATGAAGGACTTGCCTCGTTGAACACTTGCGCACTTACACGAACCCACCAACTCTTGTTGTAATAGAAATGCGCAGCATAGATTCTATGCGTGACTAGGAGCTTGCTTTGGAAGGAGCGTGTTATGTGGGCAGAGGGTGTGATCGTGTCAGGAAGTGGTAGCTTCACGTTTATCTATAAGAATGTCCATGAATCAACTGCGACTATTTCATGCGAAAAATGCAAGTGGGGACAACGCACCATTGATATCTCTGGCTGCTTTCCCTCGCCGGATAATTCCATTATTTCAGTGCTCAAGATTTCTGCCAACATCCTTCCTCCTCTCGAAGCGAGAGACTGGCAGTAGTCAGCAATGCATGCATCGCCCCCGATACTCTTTCGAAACTCTAGCGCTATGAAGCGTAGTTGATCGATAGACGAGAAACTGAAGAACGGAAGGATTGCTTACCTGCGGGTGCACTCAACAAAGAGGCGATATCGAAGGAGCCGGACCCTGTCATAGTTCAGCATTAGCATGGTGTCGTTTCGTTGCCTCTGGTGTAGTGGACGACCGTACAGTAGAACTGATCAACAAACGCAGACGTCTCCTCGTCTCCGGTCGCTGGAAGGTAAGGTAAAGACGGCGGAACGGCAGCATGGATGATACTTTGGTTTCTGAGGGCGTTTTCTTGTGTCAATGAGTAGCATGGATCAATGTGAGCATGATTAGACATACCTTTCAGGGATGTACAGTACTGCGCAGCCTCGTTTGGCGTATAACCACTTGCTACAGTTCTATCACACATGGAAATCAATCACTGTTAATATCCCAAAGTACAACATCAGGGGGCATGAAGCAGGTACTGACGGAAATCCAAAAGTCGGGATCGGCATCCTCCAGATTGAGATCTTGTTCTTGACCTATCGAATGCGCTGCATCGACGATGCTGAGTACGCCGTTTTCTTTGCATATTTGAACCATGGATTTCCAGGGTAGAAGGAGACCGGGCGTGGACACGATGGAATCGAAGAGAGCGACAACCTTTGGGGAACCATGTGTACGTTCACCACGAGTGTGAGTCAGGCTGTCCACCGCCTTGGAAACTTCTGCCTCAAATTGAGATAGAATCGATGAGACGCAGGAAGGCAACGTGAAGTCGATGGGTTGAATACGCGGCGACAGGGTCTGTTGAGAGATTTCATGGACATTTCGAGCGATCGTGTAGTAGGAAGTTGTCGCTGTGGAGCGACGAAAATTCAGCTAACGTTCGATGACGAAAATGAATGCATATCAACACTCACGCAATAGTATGATATCTGCGATAGACCACTGAATATTGCGAAGGATGGTATTTATACCGGCAGCAACACTGGTTACTAGCACGCAGGTGTTTGGTGGGACACCCAAATACGATGCAAGGCGTATACGTGCTTGATTCAAACGATGACCAAGTTCAATGCGAATGAATCGGTCCGGGTTGGATTCTATCTCGGCATTGAGGATATCGCATGCTTCAGCGACGGATTTTGGAAGTACACCAAACGATCCTGTGTAGAATGAAATTTTTGCGTGCGTAAGTCTCGCCAATTATTGTGCAAGAAAAGATAGTATTTCAAACTCACCGCTGTTCAAGTTAGTATAATCAGAAGATAGCTGGAATAGATCTAGCAGGGCATGACCATAGGCAACTGGATGTACAGAAAGTGTCGAAGAGCTTGACATACTGTTCAGACGCTTGGTCTCCCGGAGCCGAAGACCACTAGACCCGACTCAAAACTAATTTGCTTCAGATCATGTTGCAAGCGAACGTGAGGCAGGTTCAGTGGATTGGCTGTCAATCAACGGACAATTGCATCAGATTCATTCGCACCCAGATTCAAAATAGATGAGGCATGGGAACGAACTGAGATGGCAGAAGAAGGCGTCGATGTTGATTGTGTCGAGCGGTAGATGCGAGAGATGATAGGCCGTAGTGCCGGTCCCAGCATTCGGGGTCCTGCTAACCTGACGCCACTTCACGTGCCTCCAGCGCGGCGTTCGCACAGTTTCTCCCTCCGAATGCCGCCCTATCACTTGCCTCTGCAGTTCGGCGGTTACTCCGGAGCACCGAAATCGGCACGATCAGATGGGTTCAACTCAAGAGGGACAATGCAATGACGCGTGCGTCAGTTCCCCCCGGAATCTTCAAGCTTTATTCTCCTTTCCATCTTAGCCCGGGCCTCCATACCTTCGCTAACGATGTCTGACCGTGTACCGACTCTTCAGAAATTGAACGCCACCCTGCCTAAGGACTTGGACGTTAATAACATCGCACATGAGTGGTTTGCATCCTTCATTGGCCATTTGGAGTTGGGATCTTTCGAGGCGTTGGTTTCTGATATCTTATTGCCAGATGCCCTCTGGCGCGACATTCTTGCTCTTACGTGGGAATTTCGCACTTTCGACGGCCAACAGCGCATCCAGACGTTCCTCAAGGACCAGATCCCTTCCTTCGGTATGAGCAGGCTTCAGTTGACCGAGGTTCTCAGCTTGCAGCGCCCCTACCCTGATATAGCTTGGGTCGTCGCTCTGTTCAGTTTCGAAACCAAGGTTGGAACTGCTTCGGGTGTCTTCAGGCTTGCTCCTACTTCCAATGGGACGTGGAAAGCCCACTCGATCTTTACCAACCTGGAGGATTTGAAAGGTTTCCAAGAGAAGATCGGAACCCACCGCAACACTGATGTATGCCACGGTTCGGTCTGGCAAGACAATCGCGACGCCTCTCGAAGCTATTCCGGTCGTGATCCTTCGGTTTTGATCATCGGTGCCGGGCATAGCGGCTTGGAGCTGGCAGCGAGACTTCGTTACTTGGATGTAGATGCCCTCGTGGTCGACAGGAATGCTAGAATTGGAGACAATTGGCGCTCGAGGTATGACGCTCTCTGTCTCCATTGGCCCGTTTGTAAGTGTTACTCTGCTTTCATGACTTTGATTCAACATTGATGCTCCTCGTAGGGTTTGACCATATGGCTTACCTCCCGTTTGTTTTCGCCATTGACTCTCTATTTGTCTTTACTGACAATATTCTCGCAGATTCCCCCCTACATGGCCGAGATACACTCCTTCTCGAAAGGTTGATTTCTTTGATCTTTTTCATGTCCCTCTGGCTAACACCTAGCGTCCAGATGGCGGATTGGCTGGAGCTCTATGCTGCTGCACTCGATCTCAATGTGTGGACTGGAACAAACGTCATTCATGCCCAAGAGCCTGCGAATGGCGATGACAAATGGGAAGTGACAGTCGAACGATCCGATGGTTCCAGACGAACTTTTGCGGTGTCGCATCTTGGTCAGTCTCCCGTGTCATAGTATCCCGGGACGGCGTACTGAAGCTCATTTTGCTAGTGTTTGCTACTGGAACGGGTGACGGATCGCCTAATATACCTTCTATCAAAGACGTGGTAGGCTCTGATTCTTGACTACTACGATATACGAAGCAGCTAATCCGTCGTCTAAGAACAAGTTTCAGGGGGAGGTTCTTCATTCTTCACAATATAAGACTTACGAGGCATACCATGGTCGAAAGGTTGCAGTTGTAGGTGCGGGAGTATCTGGTGTGTCTCGTGCCTTCGTATGAATTCGCTTCGAGAGATCTCATTCACTTACTCAGCCCACGATATCTGCGCCGATCTTGCGAAACATGGCATAGGTCAGTATATCACTCAGAATATAATAACGGATACACCCTGAATTTTGACTCCGGTAGATGTGACCATGGTTCAACGCGGCCCTACCTTTGTTATGGATCTTGACAAGAATTGGAATTACGTTGGTGGACGTAAGTTATTCGGAGCAGACTTGTTTCTTCAATGTCTCAGAACATCTTACTGTAGCACTTTACTCGGAGGGTTCTCCGCCCACAGATGTCGCTGATAGACTGTCTGCCTCGATACCCCAATTGCTGCTGGAAAATGGTATGGCCCAGCGGCAGACACGCGCAATTGTAGAATCGGACAAGTTGAGGGGATCATTTGTTCTGTATAACCATATTACTAACTACCATGTGCTATGTTTCACAACCTCAACAGAGAGCTTCTTGATGGTCTTCGAAACGCAGGATTCAAGGTATATCATGGGATCAAGGACACAGGTTTCTTACTGCTTCTAAAGGACAGGGGCGGCGGCCATTACTTCAGTTCGTCTCCACCTATGCTGTCGTTCAAAGACCAATCTCAGCTGATATTTCTGTGGTAGATGTCGGCGCCAGCTACCTGATCATTGAAGGGAAAATCAAACTCAAGAACGACAGTGAAATCAGTAGTCTGTGTGCCAGTGGCCTCAACTTCGAAGATGGCTCCTCGCTGTCGACAGATGTCGTCGTTTTTGCGACGGGGTATGTCACC
>KQ963115.1:3405-16444 GCA_001563735.1 Leucoagaricus sp. SymC.cos
ATGTTGTGAATGATTCGGGTAGTGGAGAAGGAGAGGTGACTGAGATGGTGAGGATTAAGGGGGAGCCAATGGTAGAGGACAAGGAGCAGGCATGGGAACGCGACAAGATGCCATTTGATGGCATTGATCCAGCTGCCTCCAAGTCAAAATGGGGTCTTGCAATCAAGGCCAACGTTGACGGCACTACGCACCACAAGACTCACCGAATCTGGGTTAAGCCAAATCCCTCTCGTGATTCCGACAATCCGTTCCCAGCATCCCTGTCCACCAATCACCAAATCAGCAATCGGATGCCAAATTTCTCGTGGAGATAATCCTGTCCTCGTCACTGTTTGAGGGGGAGTGTTGGAATGCAAACGAGTGCCGAGACGTACCGGTCTGCATCTCAGGTCTGCATTTCAACTCCCGTTCTTTGCTATCATCATGCGCAACCTTCCTGCATTCTTTCTTGATATGGACTACTATTGTTATGTTACAGTATGCTAGTGATTATTGTCTTCGCGACAACTTTATGGTCAGCGTATATATATAATGTACACGCGATGTATTGGCACTTCAGCTCTCGCGTCGAGAGGCTGAAGTGAGTCCTTCCTTCGTCTTTAGCTATCCGTAAACTAATCTTCTTATTTAGTAAATATCGTTGTTATTTCTACAGGTATTTTGTAGCAGCTCTTGCGTTGAGAGGCTGAATAAATATCATTGTTATTTCTACAGCAACACCCTTGCAATCTGCTGTTATGAAGTCTTAGAGCAACTGAATAAGGTCCATACCCAGGGCACAGGTATTTCTCTTCTTGCTTACTCATACACTTGCTGACTGATGTATGTTTTATTTTAGTTGATGGTCTTGTCAAATGGAAAGATTCTAGTAAACTTAATCTCAAACTGTGCATGTATGATGCACTGACTGAGTTACTTGGATATCTATGCTCTATCACTAGTCATTCTCCTGACTCCTTTACTGTTATCTCTCTTCTCAATTTTCAATTTAACATGATTCCTCTTCTTTTAAAGAATTATAACTCATATCATGTTTATTGGCTGAAACCACAAAACATAATAGCCAATGTAAGCTTATTCATCATTGTTATATTTGTATGAGGGCTGATGATACTGGTCTATTCAGATTCCTAAAGAGTATAGAAAGAAGATTATCCACCAGTCAAAAAACCCACTTTACCTGCTTAGCAAACCAAAATATGCTGTAGAGAATAGGCCATATATCTTGGGACAAGGCAAGAATAAGCTTGTATGTTGGACTGATGAAGATGGAGACTTGATACTGTATCAGGTATATTTTTACTACTGTTTATGTTTTTTTTTGAGTTCTGATATTTGGGATAGGCTGATCTTGATGATGATTAAAGTGGAGACAAAGATACTTCAAAGATATATAATCAATTATTTATTTTTCTTATAATTCACCTCCATCTCTGTTAGGATCTCGAATTAATTTACAATCAGCCATCTAAATTTAATACCATAAGAACTGAGATGAACAAACATGAACTAAGTTCTGGAGTCTATTCACTTTTATCAGACTCTCCATCATCTCCTTTAACTTTCTTCTCCTTCACAGCTGATGGTGAGGTGACCATACTCAAGCCTTGAGGCATCCTTTTTGCCCTCATGAAAATGCCAACCTCTGGGTCATGAATGAAGTTCACAATCACTATTAGCCAACTCAGATGTGCAGGTAGAGCATCATAATACTCCAATGCAAGTTCTCTCAACTTCAAAAGTCTTGTCCAAGGAATCAAAGAAAAATTATGATGTTTGTTATGATACCTGACATTATAAGTGACAATGTTTCACCAGCTATAATAGCTGTAGGTTTCCTGATCTTGACCATCCCAGAGGTAATGCTCGGCGATAAAGTGACCTGCACAAGGGTGGAGACTACCGGCGAAGAAACTTGAGAAGAGGAAGTACATGAGAGGTGTCGAGCTGAAAAGGGTGTAGATTGCGTAGTCGGAGGCGAGGACGGCGAGAATGTTGAGGAAGTGCCCAGAAGTCAAGGTTTGGGCACGGACGAACGTGGGTCGGAGAGTGTAGAACAAGATTTGAGAGGTACTGTATAGAGAAAGTTCAGATGTCATGTTAGTATCGTCAGTGTGGGAAGAGATAGGTGAGCGATGGTTGATGTGGTGATTGGAAAGGAAATGGCGGTGAGGAGGGAAAGACTGACGTACGCGAAAAAGACTTTGCCTAAGATGTTGTTGAGGAGGTAGAGTTCGAGGTTTGTAGGGAGGTCGGTGTCGATCCCATCTTGCCCGAGGAATTTATGATGTTCGATATGATATTTCTGTCAACGGATTGATAATTGTATCAGATATGGATCGTCAGGGTAATGAAGAGTTGGGCGCGTACCTTGAAAGCGGCGGCGTAAGGAATTCCTGTAGGTAGGTTTGCGAAGATAGCTAATGTCTTATTCTGCCAAACACGAGGGGACGCGTGATTTCGTGGATGGCGAGGAAGAGGTTGTGGTTCGCAGTACCGCCGATGACGTAGGCTAGGATGATAAAGAGAGGACTCGACCACTTGACGTGGTACTTCGCGAGGAGGACGCTGACGGCGATTTGGAGAGCAACAACGCCGAACACGATGTACGTTGTCAATGGTTCGTATCCCATGAGCTTCGTGACTTCGGCATGTTTCTTCATGATCTCGAGCCGACGTGAACGGTGGGGCTCCTCAATGTGTAGCCAGAGGAAATCAGTAGGGTCTTGAGGAAGCAAGAGCGGAGTTTCCCTGGCGCGGAGGGAAACGTTCGACGCGGTGAACGACCTTCGGTATGGGAGTCAGCGCCGCCGAAGGGGCTGTAATCTGTCAAAATGGTTAATGACAAAAAGGATATAATACTATGACACAAATCGACTTGCCTACGAGCTGATGCTTCCCTGACATGAAAGCGGAACACAAAGTCGTAGACAGCGAGATTCCCAACTTTCTCATTAGGAATATCGAGGACGGATCATGATGACAACCACGGTTGTAAAGTATCGGGGCTCAGGCCTTAAGCGTTGATTAACGTGATGAATCGTAGCTCTGTTCTCAATAGTTGCATCAACGTGAGGACTGAAAACAACAGTGGTAGAAGTAACCGTATACTTGAGAAAATCAGAATGATCATAGCGATCCTCCCTCTTTCATAATCCACTACCCCCTCCTTTAGAATCACTTTTCTCGTCGCTGTTGCGCAAGATTATGAGAAGCCCGATTTTACAATCAATCAAGATAACTCACCTCAACTTCATCAACCTTACATACATGCTCGTTTAGCGTGTTGACGTCATCCATCTTTGTTAGCAAGCAGATAGCAAGTCACCCTCATGATATTGGGAATACGTGAAAGATGTTTTGTAAGGGCTGTGGATGAGGATCAACGACCAGAGGGACGTGAAAAGCATGAGGAGAACATGCTTATTCAGGCGTTGTCGGTGGTTTGATGAGGGATGCTCGACGCAACCTCAAGGAAAGCCACATCAATTCCTCAATATCATTTGCTACGTTAGATAATACTGGGATCGGTTACTAAAATCTGGGTGAGTTTGATTCCTTTGAGTTTCTTAATGTGATCACTGACCAAAAGTCCGATTGCCACGTCCAGTGGCACTATTGCTTCGCACCCTCTTTCATCCATGCCTAAATCAGTTACTCGCCCTCTTCACAACCTCTCAACATCTATCCTCTGCTCAGCGGCCTCGCGTTCACACATTGGATTCGAGAGAACGGTCGTGGAGATTTTGCGCGATCATCCGCAACGAATCTGAGCCAAAGGGGTCAGCACGATTACTAAGAAACACGACAAATGTAACAATTCACTGCGAGGCATGTATCCTGAAGCTTGAAGGTACGCCTGCTCGTTGTTGCCCTGGACATTTTTACGTGCTGACAGAACCTGTATCGAACGAAATGGATTAAGTATAAAATCGACATGAAAGGTTTTGAAGACTCACATCCCAGTTTCATGGTGCGAACTTTGCCAGAACATTGAACTCGAGAATTGAATCCGAGGGACAGGAGAGAGAAGAGAGTCGAAGAGAGGAGCTGACCAAGCGGGGCTTTAGGGGGGTATATGTAGAAAAGTGAGTGCAGTGCCAGCATCTGGGACGGGTTTCATAAACATAGAGAACGGGAAAATAAGCCGCATTGATCAAGCAAATATGAAAAGAAGGTGAAGAGCATTGGAACAGGGCCCCGAGAAGGTGTAACCCTGCACAGTGCACACCGAGTCTCGAACTCGACGAGTGCCCCGATGCTAGGGACACGGTCACGTGGTATACACCGCAGACACGGCCCGACCCGCCGACTCAGCGCTTCGTTCACGGGCTCTTGTCCTTCCTGGTTCTCCATGCTCGAGCCATGGATGCTTGCACAAATCCATCATTTTCACCTTTGACTTCCTCACGCTGAGCGGCTCAACATTGCCAACCGAAGAATGCTCGTTCTACGGCCCCCTTCACATCCCACAGCTATCCTCCACGTTTGTGCATGTTGCGTAAGTATAGTCTTTCGCGTCCATCCTCCTACTCTCGCTAACCCGCTTTCAACGTTCTTTTTAGCATATCCTTTCCTCGGCACATTCTAATGAATCCCTGCATCTACTTCAAATGTCCCCCTCCGCTTCATCTGTGTATTTGTTTACTTCCGCTGTCCAAGCACCACCAGAAGCGCTGCCCATGCATTTCAAGATCGTGACTCCCTCAATCGAGTACAATGCGCTTATCATTGTTATGTTCGCCAATCGTCTTCATCAAAATTCAATATTCAATATGGACTGTTAGTGCAGGATGTGCACATACGCATTTCAGGAAACGATTTCACCTCCACCTCGACTACCTACCCTTTTACACTCTCCTGGGTTCTCCTTTAGACGCCGCTCTCCTTCTTCCCGAGTCATATTCGTTCTCCTCATCCAGGGAGCATTAATCAATTTATTCTGCTGTTCTTTCCAACATATGGCATTTTTGGTGGTGACGAACACGTGCATATATACGCATATTAGCACCGATGTCTGCGCTGGTGAACACAACGATTTTTCCTATGATGGGAAAGTCAGCCCAGGACTCAAATGGAGGCTAGGAGGTGGGAGGCGCTGGAGGACGAGAAAGCTCAATGACGCTGGACGCCACAGGCAAGGTATGTCTCTGATCAGAACCGCAACGCTGTGTATATACCTGATATGCTACGCTAGTTTTGCTACTCGTAGTCGCGGTGCAGACGCTGAACGTTCTTCAGGAGATAAATCGATCAAGGTTCGTCCTACCTGGTCAACACATGTTGTTACTCATGTCTTGACTAGTACTCCACATTCTTTGCTCATTCATATGTTCCTTCCTCATGGTTCGAGTCTTTTTAACGCTTCCACTCGGCAGCGAAAGTTTTATCTGTCAATTGGACAAAAATGGCCTTTCGAAAACTCTTTATTTTCCGGTTCGGTAAATCAGAGTCGCGCGAACTCAACGGAAAAACAAGCCTCAAGGTGTACGGAAAGGAGATCGGCAACCTAAGCGCACACTCCCTGGGTTCGTTGAGACTGTCGGTGTCGAGGACAAGAGCCTTGAGGTTTTCGACTTGGAGCTTATTGTTCGAGTGAACAGACGAAGGTGAGTTTGTTCGACGTAACCAGTGGCATATGCTTTACTAAATGACCTCTTCGTTTCTGTTCAATCAAAGAGAGAGGACCAATAGTTCATGCTATCTCTGATAGCAAACGTGTTGCCAGAATAGCATTTCCGCACGAATGTAAAGATATGAATCACAATGAAATCAGTCATTTTTCAACTCCTGACTCCTGAGCTCGAAGTACCTTCCTTGTTGAGATTGACCAGAGGACGGTTGTATAGGTCAGGGGTCACAAACCGCTGGGAGACGTGGAGACGAAAGAAAGAAAAAACCGACACTGGTTGTGAAGGTCGCAGTAAGTCTCTATTCGAGGTCGTAGCTTCAGTAAGCCATTGATATGCTATGATAGCTACGTTACAGGAAATCGAGTCGACGAACACGACAAGTTTTGGCTTCGTCCAACTTGACCAACAACCTCGTACCATGGCTAGTATTCTGCACTCTCCATGCGATTTGTTGTTTCAACTTGCCAAAACCAAGCCTCTTTGGATCCAGATCCGGTGGTTCATAGCCATATGAGGCCGATGAAGGTTGTGACCGGGGGATTGTCAACTTGAGCATTCGCTCGCTGCCTCACCTGCGATCACATGAGAAAACCGAAAGTCTAAAGATTCGGTGAGTATATCCCGAAACTTTTGGTTGGTCTCATATTGAATGTTGCCTCTGCTTTCGTGTATCTAGAGTAGGAAGTCTATGAGCTGCAAAAGTGTTATTGACCGCCAGTGTGTTACAGAATAGTCACGTTGCACGACTTTTAGGATACGAGCCACGATGAAACGTACGAGTTTGTCGATTCTAACTCCTGAATCAACGATGAAACAGAACCTATCGTTGTTGATCCTTTCGTAGGACTGAGGCTGGCGAAAGAGCAAGAAGGCGCTTGCGCTTAATCAGGGATTGGACACTAGCAAGCGTCTGGGACTCGTGAACGCCCAGAGTACTAAAAATATAGGCCCTGCTGTTGGTTGAGTCCTCGAGGCCACTGGATTACAGCACAAGGCGAAGCACGTTGAGCGTCCGTCCTTGCTGTTGCTTCTGACCCCCCGTCGTTGCCGCCATCATCACCCGTCCTCACTCCACCGCTCGAGATGTTTCCAAATGCTCATGGCTTCCAGATCAATCACTCGACTTTTGTTGAAAACCGCGTCGAGATCACGGATAACGAGCGATCCGGTGTGCCTCCGATCCCTGGTTTGTTTAACCCCTCACTGGAAGCTTACTAGATCAATAAATGCTAGGACTTCGAGAACTTCTCAGCCACTCGATGCGCGATGCGTTCCATGACTCTTCCGCTCGCTGGCCCCCACCTATGTGCCATCCTGGCACCCAGAAGGACCGCATCAATATGATTGTTGAATGGGGAACCGGCGCCTCGACCCATACGGAATCCATTCATTGGATGGACGGCCCTTTTGGAGTCGGTAAATCCGCCCTTGCTCAGACCTGCGCCGAGATTCTTGAAAAAAAGGAGAAGCTTGGCGCATCGCTGTTCTTCTCGCGTCCGAATCGTCGAAACAATCCCACTCGCGTCTTTACCTCTATCTCATATCAAATTGCTGCCAAGTCCCCCCCGCTTGCCACTATCATTGACCACTCTATCCGACAACGCCCTACACTCCTCGACGCAGCGTTGCCAGCTCAGTTTGAGCAGCTTCTTGTCAATCCTCTACGCCAACTCAGCCCTGCCGAGGCCACTGCAATAAAAGAATTGGTTATCATTCTTGACGGTCTTGATGAACTCGAGGGTCCCGACATGCAGTGTGCCGTGATTGACCTCGTTGTCGCTTCCGTTCGCGACAATTCCACCCCATTCCGCTGGTTTATTACTAGCCGCCCGGAACCCCACATTAACCGCTCCATGGCCGCTGCCGACGTCGTCCCTCTAGTGTTCCGAAAGGACCTGCCTCTGTCAGAGGAAGACAGCGAGATCTTACTCTATGTGACAGAGGAACTACAGAAGATCGGTGCGAAACATGGTCTCGCAGCACCATGGCCTTCAAAAGCAGACATTGGACTCATTGTTGCCCTCTCGGCTCGCCTGTGGGCTTATGCTGCTGCCGTTGTCCGCTTCATCGGCCAATCCCGATCTCTTGGCCCTGTCCACCAGCTTGGCATTGTCCTTGCACTTGCTCCGTATGCGCAGAAGAACTCCGAGGCACCCAACCCACTGGCTCCTATTGATCTCCTATATACCCACATCCTACAACAACTTCCAGTTGAACTCCGGTCTCTCATCTGCAAAATCTTACTGTTTGACAAACAAAATTCTGGACCTCCTCAGTTTTCTCTAGTTTTAGGCTTGTCAAAAGCTGATTTCCGCAGTGCCTGTGATTCTCTTCAGGCAGTACTGCGCCTTGATCATGGGTGGATTCAATTTTACCATGCCTCATTCATGGACTACATGGAGGATCCAAAACGGTCACAGGATTTCTGCATCTATGGCAACACTCTTGTGATCTGCCGCCATGAAGTTCTAGAGCAGCTGAACAAAGTCCATACCCAAGGCACAGGTATATCTCTTCTTATTTACTTATACATTTGTTGACTGATATATGTTTTATTCTAGCTGATGGCCTTCTTGGCAAGTGGGAAGATTTCTATACATCTGATTGCAAATTGGGCATATACAGTACAATGGTTACCTCACTTGGATATCTATGCTCTATCACTGGTTATCCTCTTGATCTCTTTACTGTTACCTCTCTTCTCAAATTTCAATTCAACGTGATTTCCCTTCTTTTAAAGAATCATTATCAATATACAGCTTATTGGACAAAACTGCAAAACATAATAGCCAATGTAAGCTTATTCATCATTGTCATATTTGTATGAGGGCTGATGATACTGGTCTATTCAGATTCCCAAGAAATATACAAAGAAGATTATTCACCAGTCAAAAAACCCACTTTACCAGCTTAGCAAACCAACATATGCTGTGGAGAATAGGCCATATATCTTGGGACAAGGCAAGAATAAGCTTGTATGCTGGACTAATAAAGATGGGCACTTGGTACTGCAATAGATATGTTTTCACTACTGTTTATGCACTTTTTTTGAAGCTCTAATATTTGGGATAGAGTGATTGATTGGAGTGGAGACAAAACATACTTCAAAGATATATAGTCAATTATTTATTTTTCTTGTAATTCACCCCTATTTCTCTTATGATCTCAAATCAATCCATAATCAGCTATCTAAATCCAATGCCATAAGAAATGAGATGAACAAACAAGAACCAAGTCCCAGAATCTATTCACTCTTATCAGACTCCCCACCATCCCCTCTAACTTTTTTCCCCTTCACACCTGATGGTGGAGTGACCATACTTGAGCCTTGAGGCACTCTTTTTGCCCTCGCAAAAATGCCAACTTCCGGATCGCAAATGAAGTTTACAATTACCATAGGCCAACTCGGGTGTGCAGGTAGAGCATCATAATACTCCGGTGCGAGTTCCCTCAGCTTCGGAAGTCGCGTCCAAGGGATTGACGGGAAATCGTGATGTTCGTTATGATACCCAACATTATAAGCAACGATGTTCCACCAGCCGTAGTAACTGTAGGTTTCCTGATCTTGACCATCCCAGAGGTAATGCTCGGCAATAAAGTGGCCTGCACAAGGGTGGAGGCTACCAGCAAAGAAACTGGAGAGGAGGAAGTACATGAGAGGTGTCGAGCCGAAAAGGGTGTAGATTGCATAGTCGGAGGCGAGGACGGCGAGAATGTTGAGGAAGTGCCAAGAAGTCAGGGTTTGGGCGCGAACGAACGTGGGTCGGAGAGCGTAGAACAAGATTTGGAAGGTACTGTATGGAGAATGTTCAGATGTCATGTTAGTATCGTTAGTGTGGGAAGAGATAGGTGAGCGATGGTTGACGTGGTGATTGGAAATGAAATAAGGGGAGATGGCGGTGAGGAGGGGAAGACCGACGTACGCGAAAAAGACTTTGCCTAAGACGTTGTTGAGGAGGTAGAGTTCGAGGTTTGTGGGGAGGTCGGTGTCGATCCCGTCTTGCCCGAGGAATTTATGGTGTTCGATATGATATTTCTGTCAACGGATTGACAATTGTATCAGATATGGATCATCGAGGTAACAAGGAGTTGGGCGCGTACCTTGAAAGCGGCTGCGTAAGGAATTCCGATAGGTAGGTTTGCGAAGATAGCTAATGTCTTATTTTGCCAAACACGAGGGAACGCGAGATTATGTGTGATTTCGTGGATGGCGAGGAAGAGATTGTGGTTCGCGGTGCCGCCGATGACGTAGGCCAGTACGATGAAGAGAGGACTCGACCACCTGACGTGGTACTTCGCGAGGAGGACACCGACGGCGATTTGGAGAGCAACGACGCCGAACACGATGTACTTTGTCAATGGTTCGTATCCCATGAGCTTCGTGACTTCAGGATGTTTCTTCATGATCTCAAGGCGGCGTGAACGGTGAGGCTCCTCAGTGTGTAGCCAGAGGAAATCAGTAGGGTCTTGAGGAGGCAAGAGCGGAGCATCGTCGAGTTTCCCTGGTGCGGAGGGAAACGTTCGACGCGGTGAACGACCTTCGGCAAGGGAATCAGCGCCGCCGAAGAGGCTGTAATCTGTCAAAAGTGTTAATCAAAAAAAAGGATATAATGCTGTAACACAAATCGACTTGCCTACGGGCTGATGCATCCTCGACATGAAAGTGGAACACAAAGTCGTAGACAGCGCCAAACCTATTCCGGGGGTATCAACTTTCCCATTAGCTAATCAGCGCGCGTTTAATTTTGGAAACTGGCAACCCCACCGAGTGCGATCGTACGAGGTGAGAGGTCACGTGCACAGAACGAAATGGCCTGATGCAATTGCAAAGCAACTTTATGGCTTTTTGCAGCCTTTTATAACAAACGGCCATGGCGGAAAGTGAAGACCTGATTGTTCTCGACAGCTCTGACCCTCTTAACCTCATTATCAATAACGCTGCTCCTATGGACGATTCTGACCCAAATTCTGCCCCGCCTGACTGGTCCCAGTTAGGTGCTCTTTGGGCTACAGAGGAGCAAGTTGCGAATTCGACTTCGACTGCGACTAACGGGACGGGCTCGACGGCGACGAACAATGCGAAACATTACAATGATTACCTTGATTTCAATATGGCGTCGAATATGTTGGATATGGAACTTGATATGTCGTTGCATGGGACCCCTGCGAATGGGATCGAGCCTGGTGCTTTACACTTGGGCGCTTCGGAAACCCGGCTTGGTTATCCAACCTACGACGACCCATTTGCTTTCCCTGCTTCTGCTTCACCTGCCGACATCCTCGCTGCTCAATTCCCATTCACGTTCCATGGAGGCGATATACTCGTGGACTCAAACTCGTCTACTTCTATTTCAGGGTTGGAGACGCCTAATATTAAAGAACGTCGCCTTAGTGTGACGTCGTCTTCATCCTCTTCTGGACCTTCGTTCTCCCCTTTACCCGAGAGTATACCTAGTCCTGGGTATGCTAGTGATTCGACGTATCATTCGTCTGCGCCGTCGTTTACGGGCTCGGAGGTTTCGTTTGCTGAGCAACAAGCAGCCCAGCCTAGCAATGCTGCTGCTGCCACACAAGACTTTTCTGGAGACCCTGCGGCGGAGCTCGCACAACGTGTACGCCAGTCTGCGGGTGTTATGCTCGCAGTGCCTATGAATGGCAGTGGGACTCCGTTCCAAGCCGGACCGCTATTCCCAAGTAAGCTCTTCATTTATTTGCTCTAGCGCACATGCTGATAAGAATTTACAGCAGCTGGCGCTCTACAAACTAAACTCCCTATACCCCGCCTACAAAGACCTGCCACTGGCACTCCTCCAAAGTCGAACACATCCTCGGTTACTTCTTCAGCCGCATCTACTCCACCACCGTCTACTCCTCCCCTTGCCTCTTCCGTTCCACCCGACTCCGCGACTTCCACTACATCGACCTCCGCTCCACTCAGCACTGCCTCATCTATCGTACCACAAATCGTAAATGCAGTTACGCGCCCAAAAACAAGTCATACGACAATTGAACGTCGGTATCGAACGAACCTTAATGCGCGCATACAGTCGCTGCGGATGGCTGTCCCCGCCCTTCGTGTACTCGAGGATCGGGATAGTGGATCTTCCAAGAAGATCAAGAAAAACTTGAAGACCGGTGTCCTCATTAAATCATCCGTCGGTACTTCACCTCATAGTGTTACTACGCCTGGTAGTGCCCTAGCTGCTTTCACTTCTGGAGCTCCGTTGAACCCGTATAGCGAAGTCGACGTGATTGATGAGCGGGGATATGTCGATGGAGTCAAAGTCGCGCGTAAATGCTCTAAAGCTAACGTGCTCGGCAAAGCTGTTGAATATATTCGGGTGCTTAAACGTCGTGAGATCCGTCTTCGTGCTGAACAAGACGGACTTAAAGCTCTTATATGCGGGTTAGTCGGTGGTCCGGCGTTGTTGAAAGAGTGGGAACGTGAATGGAAGGAGAGGTTTGGTGGTGAGGAACGTGATGAAGTTCCTTTGGATGGGAGTGGTGACGGTGATGATGAGGGCGATGATGAAGACGACGAGGACGATGATGATGATGATGGTGCTGGGAAGAAGAGGAAGAGGGCGAAAGTTGAGAAGGATGCTTTGCTGAAGAAGGAAGCTGGGTCTACGCCGAGCGTCATGTTGACTGTGGATGGACAACCGGAGAAGAGGAAGAGAGGACGGCCGAGGAAAACTCCTCTGCCTCCTACCCCGGCAACTCCGTCGGTCGCTATCGCTACACCTTCCCTTCCAAATATGCAACACCCCCAGCATCAACAGCCGCAACAGCAATATCTGCTTGCCGTGTTTGCGCTGTTCTCGTTCTTCAACTCCCCACTCGCTGGTTCCTCCACCTCGCAGCAAGGCCACGGCCATGGACATGTGTTGTCACCACCGCCGGTGCCCTTGGCATATGCTCCTGAAATCGTTTCACAATTCAACCCACCCACTGGATTATCCATGTCGACAATCACCTGGCGTGATTGGGTGCAAATTGCTCATCTCTCTTTGACTGTTCTGCTGTTTATCAGTGTCATTGCGAGAGTTGGAAGCGGGTTTGGACTCTCTCGACTAACAAAACTTGTCAAGCCTAGGAGCCTAGAGCCGAGTGACGAGAAGAAGATAAAAGCGATCATTCTCAATCAAGGTATGATTTTCCTTTTCCGTGCCAATTACCTCGTTTACTCACTCGATTCGTGTATTAGATGCCACACCATCGTTTACCTCTGCGCTTAGCCTCTATCGTTCCCTTCCTTCAACCACATCACCCATCGTCCGCGCCTTATACCTCTACACTCTCGCTTCCTCCCAATCTACACCCGCGCTACTCAAACCTCTCATCCGATCACGTGCTCATGCACACTGGTCATCCTCGCCGCGCATAGAGAAGAAACACCAAGTGAT
>KQ963115.1:16480-31625 GCA_001563735.1 Leucoagaricus sp. SymC.cos
CGTCTCCCTCCCCGCGACCGATAAAGCTTCAGACAAGGACACGAGTCTAGTCAATGCTATCGCTAAGTGTCTAGTCAAACGCAAGCTGGGTGATGTACTTGGGCGATGGTTCGTTCGGGAAGTTAACTCGAGTGGTATGAAAGATAAGGAGACTGATAACGAGGAGGCTGCTGGTGTGGGCATGAACAAGGAAGATCTGGATGTTCTTTTGACTGCTGCGAAGGACTTGGGTGGCGAAATTGCTGTTCTGGCTAGGAATATCGAGAGGGTTAGGAGAGAACGTGCTGATGGTACTGGTGCTGGTACTTCATCTTCTGCATCATCATTGTCGTCGTCTTCGGCCAAGTCGGCGACCAAGAAGACAACGCCGTTGGTTTGGAAAGCTATTGTACCCGGAATCAAAGTCCAAGACGAAATGTACTTGGGCGATGGTTCGTTTGGGAAGTTAACTCAAGTGGTATGAAAGATAAAGAGACTGATAACGAGGAGGCTTCTGGTGTGGGCATGAACAAGGAAGATCTGGATGTTCTTTTGACTGCTGCGAAGGACTTGGGTGGCGAAGTTGCTGTTCTGGCTAGGAGTATCGAGAGGGTTAGGAGAGAACGTGCTGATGGTACTGGTACTGGTACTTCATCTTCTGCACCGTCATTGTCGTCGTCTTCGGCCAAGTCGGCGACCAAGAAGACGACGCCGTTGGTTTGGAAAGCTATTGTACCCGGAATCAAAGTCCAAGACGAAAGCGAATCATCAGGCTCGGACGACTCGGACTTGGTCTCACCTTCAGTCGATTCCTACGATGGAGATGAAGATATCCTCGGTGGTAATGCTTCCTCAGATGCAGGAGATGATGAAGAAGATGATGAAGAAGAGGGTCAAGTCCCAAGCACGCTTCTGCGAGCGCTCGTACTATATAGATCACTCTTCTCTTCTGCTTCTTCATCCCTCTCAATAACAACAATATCCGCGACTTCGACATCAACACCAACCATGGGTTTGGGATTACTTGCCCCTCCACCGATGATCTCGATTGAACCTCCTACTCCTACTACTCTTACTCCCGTTCGTCGCCGTGCCGCTACTACCACTTCCACCACCACTGCAACAACTACTACTGCACCTTCTACCACGTGCGTAAGTAATACGACGACTGCGGAACAGAGAAAGAAAATGTATGCTTTGAGAAAGTTGTTGGGGAGTAGAGTGTTTGAGAAACGAGGAGAGGTGATGGAAGATGCGAGAGATAGAGTTGTGGATATGTTGGTTGATGCTGAACGGAGATATGTGAGAGCGAGAGCGTGAGTGGCGTGAGTACATAATTTGTGTCGTTCGTGCGCTGTGGGTTTGAGAGTACTCAATATTATGACTTTTGTCTGTGTTCTTGAATTTTTTGTTCGGATATGTAGTACGTATTTAGTTGATATAGCTAGTATTTTTCGTTGCGCAGTGATTTCTTTTTATGTGAGTGGCGTGAGTACATAATTTGTGTCGTTCGGGCGCTATGGGTTTGAGAGTACTCAATATTATATGACTTTGTCTGTGTTCTTGATTTTCTTGTTCAGATATGTAATATGTATTTAGTTGATATAGCTAGTATTTTTCGTTGCGCAGTGATTTCTTTTTGATTATTCGAAGTAATGTATTTCTGATTGTGTAAAATGCTCTTGAACTGGAGTTCTGCAATGCGGGGAATCCAAACTTTGGCTTGCGGAGGGATGACGGAAGAGCAGGACTAATTGATCCGACTGAGGTTCGGACCGGATCAGGTTTAGCACCTCTCCGAGTCGCCAAGCTGAATAAATAGTCTGATTTTATCCCTTCCGAAAAAAATCATGATGCACATTTACGGGTGATTGCAATTGCAATTTGTGATAGGCTGGACTTGGCCTAAGCCGCTCTCTTGGATCAAACATATGTATCTTACTATTAAGGATTCTGAAGTTCACAATAAGTTATCTCTCAAAATCCGATGGAAGGGCTTCGTATTTAGAGATCGTCCAACATGTCTAAGGTATACACATCAACTATCACAGTATCGGGTGCGGAGACTTTGTTCTCCAGAATTATTAAAACAGTTCGGAAGTCATAACCTATGAGGACGTAGTGAAGAAACTGAGGTTCCAGGACACATCCTATCAAGCGCTGAAGGTAGTGGTAGCGGTAGATATCAGTGAGTCTTGGGACCGCATTTGAATAGCCAAGGTGCTTACCATCGGCCGGAGTGCAAGTCTTCTGCTAGTACATGCCTCAAGAAGCTGAGTGTCTGTCGGTGTTATGGCTTCGGTACGAACTAGATCATCGGAATGATTCTTGATACCACCGTCAGTTGCTGTATACTTGAAGAAAAAACAAGGGAAATACAAACATGGAGAACGACAAGGCACCGAGAAAATGCTTCAAACCTAATCGACCGACCGTGGCAAATGTCCACCAATCGACGAAAGTCAAAATCGAGGAGATACGGAATAACGTCATCTCCGAACCCATCTTCAATCGTGCGAGCGAGATCCTGGAAGAGTGTGCTAGCAGCACCCTGCCAGTTTCTATGAATCAATCGAACTTCTTTACATAGTGCCTCTTCCCGTTTGTCAGCAGAATCCCAATGAGTGGAAGAGAAAAGTTGAGAGAATTTTGGAAAGCTGAGGAAATGTAGGGATGACTTGACGCGCAGTCTCAAGCTCTGAGGGATATAGAATTCTCCTGAATACGCAGGAACAGTAAGAAAGGGATGGAGAGAAGGATTCATTGCAGCGTTTGGAACAGCTATCCAACCGATGTCATCTAGAACTGCGAAGAACCTCTTTTTGGATAGTCTGGTCAGGAAAGAGAGTCTACGAGGAGTGATATCCTGATTCATAGCCCTTCGGCTTGCACAATAAACAAGGGCCTCCAGAACGAGCATTGTATCGGGGAGAATGTCGGGGGGAATGTCCGAGAGGAATGTGTAATAGAAATGGTGAAGAGGATGAGAGGGATCTGTATTTGTAAGCGATGGGGAGTTTATTGTATACTGCAAGAATCTGTGCAGCTGTTCCATAGGGTCCCTGCTCCCTCCCCCCAGGATAAACCTGAAGAAGACGTCAAGAAACCAAGTGGACCCAGATATAACTTCCAAGAGCCGAGCGAGCTGCTCCTCGCTTGGCCATGATTCTCCTTCGAGGGTGTCTGGGAGCCATAGGCTGTCGGCTCGAATGCGAGCTATCACTCGGCGCATTATGTGCTCAACCTCGCGATGGATCTGAGCGTCAAGGAGTGATATACGCCAATATTCCCATTGTATCGGAAAATCCATCGATATGTATAGGCCCAAACGAACAGGTTGTGCGCAAACTGCCCAAAGAAGGGGGCAGCTACGATTTAAACGCGTGGCATAAGTATTCAACGGGTGAAGTAGTGAACGCCATCTCTTCAAACTCGAGTCAGCCTGTTCTTGACATATAATTACCAATGGAGGAGCGTCGAAATAGTGCGGATGGGAGAATCCCAAAGCTTCCCAAGGTTCGAGTATCAGAGTTCTGAAGATGTAGTCATCAGTGCGCTGGGCAAATGCCTCAGGATCTTCAATCAACTTGAGGGTGAATAGCCTTCGGTAAGGAGGATACTGAGCTGCAAGATGGGAAATCACAGACGAAAGATCACAGTCAATGACACCAGCTCGACGAGCCTTTATGAGCAGACTGTTGAGGCCATATGCAACCTCAAGTAGGGTTTCGTGATTTGGGTCGTCAATCCAGAAGAGATTGCGCTCACGATTTGGATCGCAGAGCCAGGTCACAAACTTCTTTCGAAAGGACCCAGGAAGAGGAATTTCGTAACGTGGGTGTACATGGGTCAAGGGAAGTCCCAGCCATTCCGGGAGGACACGAACTGTTCAGTAGTACGATACAGGTGAAGTTTCAAATGGATCCAGCAGCTGACCGACATTGTCACATACCATCGTCCCAGTTGTTCCAGGAAGTTGGCTCCGTTGGTTCAGCGAGTCTGTACTCGTCTCGAGCATAGTAATCATCCACAAAATATCTTTTGGCATCGTCATAGTAATCTCCTGTCGGAAGCGACTGATATTTGAAGATGCTGTCCGCCACTAATGCGCAGCATGAGAGATCCCGGAAAATGCTGAGGGCTTTCTCACTCTCACCTTCCTCGTTTGATAGCTCTTGGCTACATGCATGTTCTATCTCCGGGGGTATTGTTATGATTCTACGGTCTGAAAGCTGTTGAACAGGCCCTCATCAGTAATAGAAGCACACGCAGGATCGAAGGAAAAGTGGGTCACCATGAACTGCAAGGGAAGGGAAAGGTATAAGTCGGATTGGGCGATGATGCAAATGACTCTGGAAGGAGAGTAGGTATTAGGTAGAAGCAAGAGATCAAGAAGTAACCAAACGCTTCGCCATCAGCTTCCGTGTTATTTATTATGTATCAACTGATCAAATAATTCATTACACGACATTATTTGAATTCACGATTGGGCGTAGTAACAAGGGCAAAATTTCAAGATCGGTGGATCAAATGTCGACGAGATAGTGCGTCGAAATACAAATTCTTTAATGGTTCCGAAGTTCCAACCAGGATTAGTCGAACTCCTAAGTGACCTGAAGGATCTAAGCGAACGTGCGCACAAGCGCCTATCAGCCAAGTGATTCACATCTTCCTGAATCATATGTTCAGAACCTCTTCCATAAGTATCCACAAGTAGTTACAATGCTGATTCGCCAACCCCCACTCCCACCACAACCTCCTATTTCTTTTCTTTTTACCCTGTGTAATCCCGCGTGTGTTTAAACTTCCAAACCATGCAAGACGGATTACTGAAGCCTGAAGCTGTCCGTTCGCGATCGGAGGAACGAGAGTTCTTTGAGATTGTAGTTCTTGGTGCTGGTACGAAAGTGTCTCCTTCAAGCTTCGGCTCATCATCCTGATCATTCTTCTTCTCTCAATTGTGTTAGGTGTCGTTGGCTTGACAACTGCACTTGAGATCCAGCAGCGTGGAATGGGGAAATATAGGGTGACGGTTGTTGCGGATGCTTTCCCGGGAGATCATGGTACTGGTGTCAAGTACACTAGTCAATGAGCTGTGCGTAATGCTTAGAACACTAATCTTCGCTAGTTTGTTGAATCATTTCTGCTTCCAGGGAGCGCACCATGTCTACAATACCCGCGATCGGACTAAATACCCAAATGACGAACTATACCGTATGTCTTCCTTTCTGACCCTCCATCCAGCTTCATCTGTCCGAGGATGATTGATAAAGACATCGTATGCAGATTATGAGAAGGACACTTTCAAGACTTTGTGGGAACTATCCGAGCCTGGCACTGAAACTGAGGAGTGCTTTCTTCGTATGCCGCAAACAGAGCACATCTATCATGATCGTATAACGGGGAACTCGCCTGGGCCAGAACCCTTGGAAGAGATGCCCCTTGTATGTCTCATTCCATTTGACTCCTCTCTTTCCCCCAACTACACCACTCGTTGTCCGACTTCCATCACCGTAACAGCACACTGATAGTGTATACCTAGTATCAACCCATCCCGAACGAGAAACTTCCTCCCCGTGCCCTATCGGGATGTACTTTCCACACAGTTTCCATCGACACTCCTATCTATCTCAACTGGCTCTTTACGCGTTTCATCGGCCTTGGCGGGCGTACTGTTCGCGGACACGTTCAACATTTGGGTCAAATCACAGAAGGCGGAATCAGCATTTTTGGTGACCGCTATTCCGCCAGAGCAGTGGCGAAATATGGAGTGCACACCTTTGGACTCTCCGGTCATCCTACTCCATCACCCTCTCCATCACCTGTTCCTCAAGATCATACAAAGGGCGAAAGCCCTAGCCCTGCGGAACTGGTATCTCATTCGGTTGATAAGATACACGAGAGGAGGAGACTGGGCAAGGTAGATGCTGTGATCGTTTGTACTGGATTGGCTACGAGGGCTTTAGGGGGTGTTGAGGACTCGAATGTCTTCCCTACGAGAGGTCAGACTGTGATTGTTCGTGCGCCTTGGGTGAGGTCTGGAATTACCGAGTACGGGGCGATAGACGAAAACGGGGAAGAAATTGTGACGTACATTATTCCAAGGCGCAGCAGTGATGTGCGTGCTGCTCTATACGTGTCATTCTCTCTATGGATTGATAATTCTTAGGTGATTGTTGGTGGGACCAGAGTGCATGACGACTGGTATGTCGACTCAATTTCAATTTCACTCAAAATGACGTTTTCTCATCTCGGTTTGTTCGTTCATGTCATCCATCTAGGTACCCTCACCCGCGCGAGGAAACAAAAACAGCTATTCTCACACGCGCATTGAAACTCTGCCCGGAACTTGCTCCACCAGAAATTCGTGCAGTTCGCCAGCCAAACATCGATGATCTTCTATCCCATGTTGTTGGTGAAGGTTGTGGACTTCGACCTTCTAGGAAGGGCGGTATTAGGATTGAAAGTGAATGGTGGAGCAACAAGGGCAAGGTTCTACCTAAGGAAGCGAGAAATGAGGAAGGAAAGGTTTTGGTTGTTTATAATTATGGGTACGTGCACCTTCCGAGTTCTCATGTATGAATGCATTTTTGCTGATCGCCTTAACTTGGGCCGTTGTTTTTCTTAGACATGCGGGATATGGATATCAAAGCTCGTGGGGCACTGCGAGGAAGGCGTCAGATCTCTTGGAAGAGGGCTTGAAAGATATCTAACCTTGAGTTGTTGATTTATTAAGTTCTACATTATCAATTGAATCTTTTTACTGACTTTGCATTACCACCATCCGAAGGAATTCAATGATGACTTCCATGCCCCGATTCCGTGCTGGATCAGGCTGAATTTCGCCATGTTCGCATCTCTTTACCGGCGAAGACTCACAGTCTACCTACTACTTGACTTTCGATCTCTTTCCGGGGAATAGGATTCTTTCGGCCACCTGAAGGGACATTAGTATGTATTCTGAGTCGCGTTTTGCAGGTACGCCATCAGCACTCTACATATGCCCCTGACACCTTCAGGTTCTCAATGTTCCATTCTATGTGTATTTTGTTAGCAAGAGGCAATAGTATCAGCCGTGATCCAACTACTGAAGGCTACTGAGCACCGAGAACAAGATACGCCGTCAATGCAAATTTTAGACGTAGTCACCGAATTGATACAAATGCTAGACAATCTGATATTGAGTAACCCCATAAGACCAGCCTACGATCAATCGGACGTTCAATGGCACTCGAGAGGTGTGCGATCCTGAATAAGTCTCGCGGGCGTGGTATGTATATTGACATGTAGATTGTCAACCCCAGAGTTTATATGCACGTGTGATCCAGTCCTAGTCTCAGACTGAAGCACGCGAAATAGGCTCTTCAAAGAGACTTCAAGCAGCACTGAAATGCTCAGTGCAGCACGGAACACGAGCCAACGCAACTTCACTCAAAGTTGAGACTTGATCATGATGGTACGTGAGTTCTGGAATGATGATCGTACCTATGCTGAGTGGTAGCCATACTGCATTTTGATTGCAACCCCCAGCCGAGGCAGGTCAGTCGGGCTTCGGAAACATACAATCACCGCGAAAAGAGCGACTGATGTTCCTGTTGCAATAGAATGAAGACATGATCCCTGGATCATACAGAATGATCAGTCCGTCTGACAGCGTTTTCACTCAGATCCTCGCGCTCGTTGACAGCCACCGTGACAATCGAGAGTACACGTATGCCCAGAACTCAGCTTATTCCCCTTGACGTACTCGAGTATCACAGCGAGGGTCATGTTTTTACCCAAACTCTTACAAGTTGGCTTCCGATTTTGGTTTTTCCAGAAGAACAATTCACATACTCCGCCACTCGCGGACCGCGAGATAGTGCTACAGCGGTCATTGCGAAAATTGTTCTCGGAGAGCGACGTTGGATAGATTTTCTCATGATGAAATCAGGAGAGATGTTCTCATATTAAACGACTCTCTACCAGCGATGTTTTACCAAGCAATCGTCTCACTATGAAGTTCGCTCAGCCATTCGATCTCCTCTCCAATGCCGCTCTCGCCATCCTTTGCCTGCCTTGGATGACTGCGGCCCAGGTATTCTTTATTGTTCTCCTATGGGAGAATCAGCGATGCTGAACCTGATCGCCCTCTTTCCAGTTATCTGGATTGCGAACGATCCAGAGCTTCGTTGATGGCCAGCCTTTCGTTGAGGCAGTGCAATCAGGCATTTTCGCCGAGTTAGTAATCGAACCCTCGCCCACCTCGGTCAATGGTCATGTAGGCAATTTCTGGATCTCAAATTGTGGAACTGAAGAGCCAAGTTTTAATGATGCACTCATTCATTCATAGTGGACACTCCAAGAAGTCGCGAACGGCCAATATACTGTTCTGAATAGTGCTACAGGATATGCATCTTTCACATTTGATGCCCGTGATCCAGACTTCGTGGGTTGACGACCATGCATATCAAAAACATACGGTCAACTGAGCGACTCATCTCAGACCGACGTGGTCACAAGTCCTGATTCACCCACGGCATGGACCATCACCCTGCAGAACACGACAGAGTTCGGGAGCAACCTATATACGGTGAGTATTTTTGGGTCAGTCGATACCGGCAGCAAGGGAAAGATTCATTATTTGGCAGATTTCTGCGCCCGTCACCCCTGGTGTGCCTGATAGCCAAGTCATCTGGTGGACGGTTCATGAAGCAACTAACATTGTAAGGTTCCAACATCATTATGATTGGTCGTAACTCATCTGTCTCATTCCAGCTTTTTGCGGATTTGACCCACGACCCCGCTGATTCCTTTGTGAATCGACTTTGGCATATTGTTTAGTAAAGCGAGGACGATGGCGAGAAATATAATGATGAGGTGACGTGCTAGTACAGTGTCTCAATAGAGTATAAATACCTGTTTGAAGATACATGAACACGATTTGTAGGAACAACTTGAAGTAGAAGGATTCAGAGGCATTGGGAAAGCAGATTATGAAACACTACCATAGCGGCTTGACAGAGAAGAAGAGGAGAATGCTCCTTCGGGGTATGATTAATCGTAGCATGTTTGATCATCGACGATCGTCTACAGGGTCCTCGTCTTCAGAGCCATCATCGTTCTCAGAGTCGTCTTCGTCGTCCATACCTTTGTCCTCATCACTCACACTATTGTTTTTATAGTAACCTCCTAATCCTCGTCCATGCTGTCAAAATCCTGCTCAATACCTTCAGAGATGTTCGCCTTTGGCGGGATCTGAATCTCTTCTGGGCGAAGGAATGCAACAAGGCAGAGCTGGTGATAGAAATAATCAAGGCTGTACTCGTTTCCGTAATGCATCATGACTGATCGATCCACACTTTCTTCCTTGGGTTCTGTAACCCACTCGAGGTCCAAGCTTTTGAGGGGTTTGCCACGTTTATCCTCCTGTCTATAAGTGAGATACCAGTCAGACCACAGCAGCGGGACCTCCTTAGGATCACGATGCCAAACCAGAAACCCGCCATCAGTAATCGCCTTGAATGTGTCCAGTATATGGAGGTCGCTTTCCTCAGTTCCATCAAGGACTTGGTTTGACAGGACCCGGAATGGACAGATATCCTTCTTTTCATATTCGCGGTAAAGAAGGAAGAAGTGGTGAACGATGTTGAGCTCGGTAAGAGTCTGGATCAATGTAACGTCTGAACCCTTGAGCTGAATGGAACCAGGATCGAGAACAGCTCTTTTGAAGGGATAAGAGTGTTCAAGTCCGAAACCGAGGAAGGGATGTGTAGATCGTGCGGCCTCGTCCTGGAGTAGATTTTTGAGGGCGATCTTGAAAGGATGTTCGACGGTTATCGGATCCCGATGAATAGGAGGGCTGATGCTGGAGTCGAAGTACAAGTTGTAAGTGATGGTAGCACGGTGACCAGATATGACCCGCTCGACTTCATGTTCAACGTCACCGAAGAAGGCGACATAAGCCAAGGAAGCGGGATAATTTCGAAGGAGCGCCTGTCCGTCGAACGTATATTCGCGACCACCGTGTCTCAGGAGGAGATTTCCGCCTTCATGAGGAATCGGAAGCATGGTGACAAGAGATCCGAACATGTTCTCGCTGCGCGGAGTATCCTGATGGGCTTTGAAGAAGGAGCCTTCCCCTAGATACAGAGAATGAGAAATAGTCTCTAAACCTTTGAAAAGGAGAACTCGCCATAGATGTTTAGCTTATATATCTCGAAACGAATACCTTTGTTAAGCGAATTCCAAGGGAAGAGGCCAGCCGCCAAATCGCTCATAAAACTTCCAGAATTTGAGGGATTAAAAAGCCACGCAAACTTTTCGGGGTCCAGTTTACCGGCCTTTCGATAGGATTCGTCAAAGACATCTTGTTGGTTCAGGCCGAAGGTAGCAGGAGAGCACGCGCGGCTCAGATCGTCCGCCTGTGAGGCACTAGGTGATCTCAGCTTCAATAAACTGTCCGATCAACAAATTATCAGAGCCATCATATGGTTGATATAGTGAGCTGTCTAGCCTTGTAGATCCGTCCTGGCGCTCGTAGAAGAGCTTGGACTCGGACTCCGAGAGGGGGATTACGCCCGAAGTCCAAGGCGCATGGGGAACGTTCTTGTTTGTAAAAGCGTCACGGAGTCCTTGGATTAGGCCGTTAGGGTTATTGTTCGTAAGTGTTCCGTGAAGCGTTTGTCGAACTGCTGCCATTGAGATAGTATTGCTATACGAGGATGATGAAATGGAAGAAAGCAGTAGGGGAAGCTTGGGGAAGGTCTAGATGTTGCACCCCTTATATATGTATCAGAGCTTCAGACCTGTGGGTCCCTGCTGTCCAGATTAGGATGCAGGGAGACATGACTAGACCTCGACTCCAACCTTGTTCAAGATGTTTCCTTTGGTCCTAGAATCCGTATTCTCAAGCTCGGGTGAATTTCCAGTTGAAGAAAGATGGCTTCCTGGATGCGTTGATGAACACCCTTTGCAAAGGAAGTGAACGGCCAGGAGTGCCACTGGAGAAGAAAAGCGGTTGTGACAAGAGCGCCAATAGTCACGACCACAGGATGTGACACAACGTGCTGGGGCTTCTGAAACACGTCCGTCATCCAGTGTGCTCGAATCATCAGTTTCCAAAACTGCAATCATCTAGTTCATGGTCTTCGAATGCTACACAGGTTCTGATGATATCCGAGACCAAGGAGGACACGTTTGCGAGCCAGGGTCAGACAGAGATTGTTAGCGTGCAAATCACGTTCTCTTTATGACGGAGGGACAACCAAACACGGAAGAGATCAGAACACACCCTCCCGCCAGAGAACGATCATGCCAGACTTTCGTTCTGAGCAAGGTTAAGTAGGAGTAGGCATACTGGCCATTATCTGCCTCTTAATATGGAGCCAAAACCCCAGCTGAACGAGAATGGATGAACTTCCGCTCCGAACAGCTTTGAGGGCTGTAAAAACACTGTTCCCTCGTTAACTGCTTCACCCAAGTATAGGGCAGGCCCTTGTTGTCGGGGGACTGACCTGATCTCGCCTTCGGAGAGGATTGTTGCCCTAAGTCTGGTTGATCTGGTTGAAGCTAACGACACAATTTGGCCAGGTTGGTCTCCTGATTAGAATGAAACCAATCAGAAAATGTACTACTTTTGCATATTGCTGGAGCAAACGTCAACGCCGGGGCAGAAAGAACGCAAACATACGTTGAGCATTCAATATTCATTCCCAGCTAATTAGCTTGTGCCGAATTGATATGATGTCATGGGTGTGGATCTATTTTCTTGTGCGCAGCGTGCGCTTCATTCAACCTGGAAACGCGTTGTGAAGATGTGAGGGCATCGTGGCTCTGTCCATGGTGATCAGATGTTGGAAATACTCGCGAGCACTATTTCTGTGATTAAGTCTTCCCGGGCTTCCAGGTGTATATTCTGTGCATTACTCATTGGAAAAAGTCGGTGGGCGGTGGCTGGCATCTGGGCCTTGTTCCATTCGTCTTAGCCAGACAAAAACCACTATTTGATCAGGAATACATCGGTCCATTGAGTACCGTGACAGTATATCCAGCAAGAGCTCAAGCGCTCAACGTTGCGCTATTATGAATTCTACGTCAGAATATCAATATCCATATACATAAGATACCACGTTGTGGGCTGACTGGGTTTGATTGGATACACTAAGTGAGATGGACTCTGTGCTGTCCAGCGCAGGATCTTGGATGGGAGAGCAATGTGTACGACGAATGACACCTATAATTTTATCAGCTATTCACAAGATCGGCGGCCCGAAGGCGGAAGCAACCAAAAAAGGAAGGTAAGAGCCTTGCGAAATCTCGTGCATGCCGGAGGCTCTTGGGGCCACTGAATTGGGAATCAAGTGGCATCGTCATCTCGCACAGCACCTTGGCAAGAGGGCAATACTCGAGCGGAAACGCAATAACTGAATTTTCTGAAATTTGATAGAATCCACGTGGGGGGGGGGGATATTGCTCGGTTGGGAACCCTGCCTTAGCGTTACCATCACCTAGTCAAATTGATTGCTCTCTTTCACTCCTCCCTTTCACTCCTCCCTTCTTCTTACCTTCCCTTCTTGTCTTCAGCACCCATGTCACATAACGAAGCACCCGCTGAAAACGACCATGTTGTCATTGACGAAGACGCTCCTGGACCTCCCATCTCCGTACCGGACTCCGGCGACACTGGTGAAGGTGGCAAGCTCAAGATGATCGTTCAATTGGTGAAGAAATGTCTGGGTGTGAAGGATATTGCAACTATGTATGTTTTGTCCGCAGCCATGCAGTAGACTAAGGTTAATGGGATTAACGCAGGCGATTGTCCTTGCCAGCATCTCTTCTCGAGCCAGTGCCCAATCTGGAGTACTGGCAATACCTTGACAGACCCGATCTATTCGCTGCGTTGAGTGGAAAAGCATCCGTTTTTCCTGGCCGCCGAGCTTACTCTCCACCAGTGTCAATGACGCCGAGTTCCCATTTGAGCGTATGCTCTCCGTTGTGAGGTTTGCCTTTACCAAGGACCTCAAATTTGTGGTATGTCACGTCCTTGCACAACATTACAGCCTGTTGTATCCATGATGGTTCTGCGCAGCACGGAAAAGTCTGCAAGCCCTACAACTCAGTGCTTGGTGAACACTTTCGGGCCCACTGGGATGTTCCTCCCGTAGCATACGATGATGCACAAACCGTCATACCCCTCACCCACACCACTACTACATCCGACAGCGCCGTTAACATATCCGACAGCGCCAGCATCAAGAGCGGAAGAAGTTCGAAGAGCACAAGGAGTGGCTTCAGTGCTTTCTCAAAGGCCAAGGCTTCCACTCCTGCCACGTCTCCACCACAATCTGTTGAAGCCAATGTGGCAGCCCAAATGTCCAACCTTAGTCTCGGCAACGACCCCGATTCCGAACGTCTACGGGTTGTTTATGTCACAGAGCAAGTATCCCACCACCCGCCTGTATCTACGTACTATGCCTCATGTCCCAAGCGCAACCTTGAGATGTTCGGTATAGATCAAATCTCAGCAAAGGTCTCTGGTACTACGGTCAAGGTATCGCCGGGACAATTTAATCAAGGAATCTTCATTAATCTCACTGGAGGCTTTGGGGAAGGCGAACGCTATCATATCACCCATCCCGTGGCATCCGTCAATGGCATATTAAGGGGGAGCTTTTATGTCACCGTCAGCGAGTCTACTATCATCACGTGTACGGGAGGGAAGCCCGGGACGAAGTTTAGGGCGATTATCGAGTACAAAGAGGAGGTTAGTGGCTTTTTGGCTATATGTGAATGAACAAGGTTTGACTTGATCTTCTTCCTTTTAGTCTTGGCTTGGGAGAGCCCATTTCCTGATAGAAGGTGTAATCCATACAGTCCACGAAGGCGAAGACGATCACGAAGAATGGACCAAGGTGAAGCACGTACCGGCTGATCGTGTCGTCGCTGTCTTCGATGGTTCATGGCGTGGTCACATTCGTTGGCGAAGAGTAGGCGCAGGTTCATACCCGAACGCATTCTCATCCTCTGCTTCTTCACCTTCGCCATCACATGAGCACCTTGCCACCCCTGACGTTCCCAAACATGCTGCATCACGCACAGACGTTTCTCGTCTCGATACCGAATACTCAATGTTGATTGATTTGTCAGCGTTACAAATTATACCCAAGGAGGTGCGGCCGTTAGAGAAACAGTTGCCACATGAAAGTAGGAAGCTTTGGAAGAATGTCACGGATAATTTAATGAAGAAGGAATACTCGGAAGCTACGAGAGAGAAGGTTACTATTGAACAGAGACAGAGGGATGAAGCTGCGGAGCGGAAGCGGAAAGGGACCGAGTAGGTTTTTCATTGATTCTCAGCTTGTCATGGTACTCATGTTGTCAAAACAGGTTTATACCCAAGTACTTCGAAAAGGACCTTTCAACAGGATACGCAAAGCTAACGGAAGAGGGTTGGAAAGCCGTGAAAGAGGAGCTGGAAGAGTCTATACCAACCTGTGTTGAGGCCTGAGATATACACTTGCGATGATTTCTGATTCCATACCTCTTACCTTACGATCATCTCCTATGACATATATACCACCTTTTTGCTCGCTACCTATTCCCCCGTTTTCGCTGTAACTTCATGAATTTTGATTATAATGACTTGCTTTTATGGGATATTTCTGGTACAATACGAGTTCGACTGTCCTAGTGTTAATTGTCACTGCTGAGGTCTTTCTAAGATTCCGAGTACCGCGTGTTGAGCGAAGCTTCTCTCCATGATGCCAAGAAAACAATGTTTTGATATTCGCTTAAACTTGAAAGGAGTTGCAGGACACAGGAAAATGTTCGCACAGAATACCTACAAGGCTACAACCACTCACAAGGACACTCTAACCCAAGTAACCTTTTGCGGATGCAGAGCCGCCGCGCTGACCAAATAAGGCTGTAGCACCGTGACATGCTGCATGGACGGTTGCATCGGATGCGATAAAACACGTACATTGAAGCTATAAATATCCCCGCGCTTTTTCGAGCCACACTCGGCATCCGGTCTCTCAAGCTGCCAGTGCTTTTCCGATGGTGCCAAGGGCCCAAGTGTGCTGCGGACGACTCAAACGTCTTGAAGTAATGAAGTGTTGATGGCTTCTTGAACTCCACCGCCACGTTCGGCAATATGGTGAATTGATGAGATGCCGAATGCCGA
>KQ963115.1:31753-60857 GCA_001563735.1 Leucoagaricus sp. SymC.cos
CCGGTTGAGTGAAGAAGACAGTTTTGTTTGGCTCTTGTACATTGATCTATAGTGCAGGCCACCTAGACGCCGCTACGTAGGTGCAGTGGCCAATTTGGGTCGGACCTTGCGCAAAAATTAAATTAAATTTAAAAAAAACGTCTGGTTGTGTATGGTAGAGAGCATTCACGGCGCCGGCAAACGGGAGTGTTGAAAGTAATCCTACGAGTAGCCACGCCACCAATATACCTCTGAACATCCTCCTTACACACCATGAGCCACACAAATAACTATAAGAATAAATCTATTGCATATGCACATCAATTTCGTCACCCGAAGGTTACTGTCGGAGACGTGATTGGTATTTCTGATTCTGACTCCGAAGAGTTGAGATGCTTGAGCAGCCGATTGGACATCCCCCAGTTGCAAAATATCATTGTGAGCTCAATATCATTGAATACTTCTGGGGTTGTGTTAAGTGGTACCTTCGTGAACACTGTGATTACAGTGAATGTTCTCCTCATGTGAAAGTGGCAAAAATCGAATGTTCTGCTGGGTGGATGCTTACTGGAGTAGTTTTGGGGCACAGGATGCACAGTTGCAAGCCCAGGCATTCAGCTTGAGGAGGTATACTTCTCACTGTCGTGTTCCAGAAAGTGTAGCCACCGCTTTAGATTAGATTAGATTAACTATATATGGTAGGTACCTTCTATATTTGGGATGTATGATGTAATCAGGCCAATCTTGAGGCTAAACCAAAACGCATCTCCGTCAATTTTGGTCCAAAAAAAAAACTGTCCGTACAATCAACTCAGACTGAGAATAGAAGCCGTTTCTACTAAAGAATAAGGTTTCTGACCAAAAATGAAGCACTTATTTTACTTGCACCAAAGTAGCGGTGTTTAGGTGGCCTGCACCATATCAGTGCACACGCTCTCCTGAGTACAAGAGATTCCCCTGGCACTGAATCTAGTGCTTCCGAACGGCGGCTGTCATCGCTTGGAGGCTCGTGAGTCGTATGCGGCCTAACTATGGCCATGGATGGCGCGCAACTTGAAGCTCCTGGGAGAATCTTCTCTTTGATAAGGGGATACAACGAAATTCTACAGAAGAATTTGACGATTCCTGCACGGAGAATGCCTGCAGTCGCAATCTAGCAGTGCATAGCTGAACTGGTTCCATCTCTTGGTTGCCGAAAGCCTCATCCCCTTCTCGTGCAAACGGGCTCGAATACTGACTTCTTTGTGTTCAGGGTAGTTCTTACCCGTCTGCAGTTCCATCAATTACTTCAAAGGGTCAGCGCAGGTCGATTAACCTGCAATGGTCGATCCACGGACCACAGCGGACTATAGCCCGCGCCCATCGGTGAGAGTCGGCCCTCTTAGATTCTGGCTTTACACGAAATTTTCTCAAAGCAGACTCAGCGGAGACCTAGTAAACATTCCTGAAAGTTTTCTTACATTGCGTCTCGTATATACGCATATAACTAAACATGTAACATTGGAGATACCGTAAAGATGGGCTAGTATCTCAGTCTACGCCGACAACACTCGCGTGATAGCTAATGGCGGCCGCTCACCAGAATGGATCATCATTATTTTGTCACCCCTGCTCTACATTGGTCTGAGAAGTGATCTTCGTGATGGCAAAGCACGGAGGCTTGATGAACATGTACTTCCCTTCAGAATATCATCTCCTCATTTGGGACAACTTGGTCACTGGAGAGGCCTTAAAGTAACCACGAGGCCAAATGTCATCAAAATTCCATCATCACATGTTGCAGAGGGTCGGCTACCAGCCTCACAAGCCCTGGTGTTTTGGGAGCTTTAAAAGAGGTACCCTGTGGATGAACTCGAGGAGGTTCGAGCCAGAGGCACCAACCGTTGTTGACGAATTATGGAAATCTACGGCCTACCTGGTCTCACTGTACGCTATGTCGTTGTAGCATATCCAATCATTCTCGCCATCTATCGAATATGGCTGCACCCACTGAGCCGTTATCCGGGACCAAGACTTGCTGCCGTCACGAAGTGGTATAAGGCTTACTATGACCTGGTTATTGGAGGAGGATTGTTAGAGCACATTGAGCATTTGCATGAGCTGTATGGTGAGTGCGGACTTGCTTGGAATTGAGCTAGCACTCAACTTGGAAATTTCCCGATGCATATAGGTCCTGTTGTCCGCATCGGGCCTAGCGAGGTTTGACAAATTTTACACAAAACCATTATTTGAGCGATTTATCTTCGTTTGACTGTAGGTCCACATTCTAAGCGCCAGCGCTTACCATCAGATATACGCTCCTGGCTCGACGTATCCGAAGGAGGCATTCTTCTACCGAGGGTTCGGGCTGGATGGGACATCTCTCTGTGAGACAGATTATGGAGCGGCGAAGGCACGACGAGATATGCTGTCGTCACTATTCTCGAGACGTTCTATTCTCAAACTCGAGTGGGTGATACAGGATAAGGTCAGCCTGAGTAAACCTCAACCTGTACAATGAGCCCCTAAGCAGTATCGGATTCAAGGTTGACCTATTAATCACAAAATTAGCGGAATACAACAGCAGACCGGCAGACCTCTACCTCGCATTTCGTTCCGTCACTTTGGATATCATCGCATCCTATAGTTTCTCCTATTCCTTCGATGCTCTCGAATATCCTAGGTTCGAACACCCGATGATCCTAAGCTTCGAGAAGGTTATTCCATACTTCTGGTACACCCGATACTTTCACTTCCTTCACCCACTCTTAAACTTCACGACGAAATGGTTCGGCGACACGGAGCTATCTATCGGTAACAGCACCATCCAGAAACGAATCTCTGTCCAAGTTGACTCTTTCCTGGAGAACGAGGCCGCTTTGGATAATGCAGAACACGAGATTCTTTATCATCATCTCCTCCGCCCCACATCCGAGAAACACAGACAAAGCTCGCTCTCGCGGCAACAACTAATAGCAGAAGGCCAAGTGTTGTTACATGCTGGAAGCGATACCGTAGCAAACACTCTCAGCTGGGGCGTGTTCCACGCTGTGAGGGATAGGTCGGTGTTGAATAAGCTACTCGTCGAACTGAGAGAATCCTGGCTCGACAAAGGACGGCCTGTGTCGTACACAGCTCTGGAAAAACTACCATATCTTGTGTGTCCTTTTGTAGCTTTCTGATTCACTAAAAGTTCCCATCAGATATCTCTACCCTTTAGTCTGCCGTGATTAAGGAATCCCTTCGCCTGATGGGAGGTGTAGTTACCCCTCTTCCTCGGGTCGTCACCTCTGATGTAACCCTTGGTGGGCACTTCGTACCGAAAGGGGTCAGTATCCCTCGCCGACCATTTCTTCCCGTTTTGACCGCCCAGTTTTTAGACGATTGTATCAACCGGGTACACATTTCTTCACAGAGATCCCGTCATTTTCCCGGATCCACATGAGTTCAGACCAGAAAGATGGCTCCAGCTAGATTCGAGCGCACTTGAGAGTTACCTTGTTCCGTTTTCCAGGGGTCCACGGATGTGTCTTGGCATCAAGTAGGTCACTTCCCTGTGTCCCTTTTCGAGACACAGACTGAATGGCCTGGTAGTCTTGCTTGGTGTGAGCTGTATTTATTGTTCGCGAACATATTTAGAAAATTGGACATGGAGCTCTATGAAACGGGGTGGGTTTTTAGCTTATTCATTTGAGGCGCCTTTTACTTATTTCCTGCCGCCTTCCTCAGTATTTCCGATTTTCGTTACAAAGAATTCCTTGCCCCCGTCCTCCAGGGAAGGCATCTGCAAGCCAAAGTGCGTGGAAGGATAGAATAGTGGAGGAACATGATCATGACTCGAATGATTACGAGGACTTGTACATTAGCAAACAACGTCACGATCTCTTATGAACTTGGACTTCATCCTCAGCAGCAAACCGAAAGATGATGTAACGTGTCATAATTCTTAAGTGAAATGCTGCTGAAGATTTAAGTAATAATGATTCATCAATCAATCATCAACAGACGTCAAAAAACAAGCGTATTACATGCTGAGGCACTGAAGCTCAGTCGTTCTAAAATGATGTTTCCAAGACCGATATCACTATGTTCATGTCCCGCCGTCCACATCTCTCGATGAACTGCAAATGAATTGAAATTAAAAACGGCCCACTGTCAAAGTGTACGTGAAAACATTACCAATGAGACAATCCAACCATGCGTCTACGAACTCCGGCGGGTTCAACTGTGAGGCTAACTCCAATCTCTCGAAAACAATGCATCGACGGATTCTGTATTTCGGTGTCTCTGTGTAATTTTCTAACATAATACGGCCTCTACTCCATCTCGCGCCAAGGCTTATCAACTCCAGCATCAGGATCATCCTCGACACCCCCTATCGTCATGCTTTCCATACGGCGCGTGAACTCATTCATATCAAGATTCGCTGAATTTCTTGCGCTAGCATCGTAGCCTCCAGCCTCGTTGACGGGCTCGGATGGGTCCCACGGGATTTCTGGTCCTTTCCAACCGTCGTTTGTGTATATATAATTTAGGAATGATCGCCAGAGTGGGTCCAATCCAAGTACATTGGGATCTCCGATGACAATTAACAATGCCTTTGCACGCGTGATGGACACTGGAGAATCTATCAGATGGATAGTCACAAAAGGGTGATGTTCGTGAGACTCACCGTTGAAGCGGCGTGGACTAGCCACGAATCCAAGGGTATGTTTGATGTCGTAAGCAACGAATTCCTTGCTACTTCGTACAGTAGAAATCAAGATAACCTTACGTTCCTGGATATCAAGCATCAGTTTCCATCAGTTCATAACCATAGTCGGGCTTATGACTTGCCTGCCCTTGGAATTCCTCAACTGATCCCACTTTGACTTCGTCAGCAACTCCACGGAGAGCTGCGCGGATTTTGAGGCACTGAGCGTGGTATGGAGTTATAACTCCAATGTCGTGGTCACCTGCGATGTGTCATTAAACAACTTGAAAGAAAATGGATCGTGACACACTCGTTCTGAAGACACGGTCCGACTTGAGCTGTTGAATATAACTCTTCACTTGAAGGACCTCATCGACGTTGAAGAATGAGGGAGAAGCTGCTTCCCTATCATCTTTCCCCGAAACGGCATGGAATATGACCGGGAAGTTCTTATTGGGAAGATAAGACGATTTCAGGTAGGCATTGATAACTTTGCTATCACCACAAGGCTGTAGGTCGTTGCCGTAGAATCGCTCGTTGGGGAATTTCAGGATAGCTTTGTGTGAGCGGAAATTCTTGACAAGTTTCACGATGCTAAGTCCATCAGCAGGCGACGATCAATCACGGTCCAAGGTCGTTCAGTAAAATGCAGGACATACCTTTTACCGTGACCGACATTAAGCTCGTAAGGCGAACAGGCCATCAGGCGCTCTATATAACTCAACTCAAGACCCAGCTTGATAGAGATGCCAGAACGGATTATGGGTCCGAGTTGCTTGGGGTCTCCCGACAGAACAACATTGGTAGAAGGATCTGCCATTGTCTTAATGCAGACGAACGCTTCCGGCTCTGTGGCTTGGCCAGCTTCGTCAATAAAGATGTGAGAGTAATGTCCACGTGGGATTCCGATTCCGAAGACAATGGAGGCGGAGATGAGAGTTGAAACAATGACGCGATATCTCTTCATGGTGGCCATGGGTGGAATGGAGAAGCAGGGGCGGGAGCCACCTGTGCTGCGGTAGTAACTATAGTCTTTGAGGACGTCAGGCATCTGTTTTTCATCCCGCGAAGGTGCATACATCCGGAAAAGGTCGTCTTTTCCGAGGTGCTCAACAAGCCGCGTAGCAATAAGATCTGCAGCGGAGTTGGATGGCGCGCAAGCCAATATGCGAGTGCTTCTACTCTTCTTGACAAGCTGGATTATGGCTTCGACGATCGTGATTGTCTTACCCGTTCCTGGACTTGAAAGAGGAAAGAAGTAAGCTCTTTGTTAGCCGGATGCGAGAATGAGCTGCTTACGGTCCAAAGACGATAAAAGGAAGGGACCCAGGAGCCGCAGCCACGATCGAAGAGACAGCCTGTAACTGCGCTTGATTTGTCTGGATTAATTTATCAACTGTCCTGGGGATAACCTGGGGAATTGATATCATTGACAGATGTGAAGACCTCGGGAAAAGGATTCGGGATTCTGTGAACACTGTCGCGAGAGCCTGATGCTGACGTTGAAGAGGAATTCGCGTAAGCTTGAAGCGGACATGATATTTCTGGGTTGTCGACCACCCTCTGAAGGTCTGGTGGAAAACCAGACCAACTTCTTCCTTCCGAACTACATGAACGTGACCTGCGTACCAATGTCCCTCAGCGTCGGTCTGTTTCCTCACAAGGATCCTGTCTCCTGAAGAGAAAATAAGCTGGCATCGACAACAGTACACCAAATTTTGCACTAACCAATGAGGACGCTTGGTCGCTTTTCAGCAAGTCCAGGAACGGCAAGACTGTCCGTTCGGATCAGCAGAAACTTTGAACGTGAGAAAAATACACATACTAGTAATATTGATTATACCGACTGAGCGACGCGCCTTCCATATCGTATCTTTCTAAGTCTTGTCTAAAAGGATCTGTTAGGAAGGAGCGACCATCGCAATAAGGCAAGACGTACTCCATCTTATGTTCTTCAATCCACAGAAGAGCCTCAAAGTGTCTTCCATGGGTCGTTGAATCAAAGGTTTGTGGGAGGAATCCGCGTTTGATTGAGTTCAGATTATCTTTTGTCGGATATGAAGAGAGCGCAAGCGTAGACAACAAGTGCTTTGGAATCGTTGCAAGGGGTAACCTAGTCACGTAGGGTATGGCATTGAGAGAAGGTGCAGCGACACCTTCAACAACGTGGGTTTCGGGTTGACGGTTGAGACGGACTCGAGGGACGTAAGGCGCCCGGGGTTTGAGCTCCTCATGAGCAGCGCGATCACCAACGATCGCTCGAGCTGTCCTTGAGATAATGAAAGATTTCCTCAATTGTTCGTCTTCGAATTGTAGTTCGATTCTGTCTTGATACCGCCCGATATACCCTTGAATGAAGGTTACATTCAGAACAATTGGACGGGTATTGGAAAGTCTCCGTAATTCGCCTTCTACTTTGACAGAAAAGCTGAAATAACGAAAGGTCATGCTCTATTCATCTACTGCAACTAGACGGATGGTTCACTTACGGTGACGCTACCCTTCTCCATTGAGAACCTATGTCGCCGCTGAGTTTCACAGAGACCAGCGTAATTCTTGCTAATGGGACAGAAAGTATGACTTTCAGTCTCACCATTTCGCCTCGTTCTCCAACAGCCGGGTCTATGATACCAAAATCGGCGTCCCCTTCGACTGTCACTCCGTTCTTCTCCTTCTCTGTCTCCTCCACAGCAGTTTTGAAGACCGCATACTGCTCTTTTCCTCGATGGTTACGACTGTTGAGATGCATCTGCCAAAGATTGACGGGGATGGTGCTCTGGCAAAGATTGCACACAGTGTGGGTCTGGGTAGGAGGATTAGGATCTGGCTCGATGTGAATATCTGACCCCCTGAGTTCCGCCATTCCGCGATGGCGTCTCCCGGCCTTATGCTGCTCCCATACGCCAGACTGGACGGGACATGAACAAATATGACAATACCAGGTGCGAGAGACGTTCCCAGCAAGAACATTCCTGTGTTTGCGACTCTCGAGATGGCGTTCGTATCCGCGAGTGTTATGAGCCACAAAGTTACAGACATCGCAGGCCCAGACGTTGTGGTTGTAGTTGCAATCTGGAAGAGTGCATGTCCCTGAAGAAAGGATATTAGGACAGTTTAGCGCCATGAGTTCAAGGTGGGGAATCGAAAGAACGAAACTTCGGCTCCCTACTTATACATGAACTAGCGCCGGCATCCCACGCGAAAGACGAATTTACCTAAAGGACTCGTTAATTTTACGTTTTTGTCGCCGATACTCAGTTTTGACTTCTTGATTGTTCAGGTGCTTGATCAGACTGATAAAAATTTAACTGTATGATATGCGATAGAATACAACATCTGCGAAAGCAATTTGTTGGTGACGGAAGTATTTCCTACTTGGTCCTACCTCTACCTTTCTACCGCTAAGATGAATGAAAGCTGTTAATGAAAATAAGAACCTTGGTCATACCAAATTCGGAGTCTTCTCGTGTAACATGCTGTCGTCGTTCTGCGAAGGATACAGTCACCTAAAAAAAGACTTCCGTCAGCCATGCCCACCAGTCCACGCAGAACAAGTAGTACCAGCTTCTCATTGTCCCGTCCTCTCCGCAAGCGCATGCCGAAGGCTAATTTCGCACCAATGCGCATTCCCGGTGGAGCTCCAGAACAGGAGACATGCCTTTCTCGAACGGATGCGCAGAATAAAAGCCCGCGCATCGAGGCCTGAAGGTGGGGATCCAATCTTTTGGACAATCGACCTAATCACAGGGGTGCAGAACACAAGATATTTGAACGATTCTGAAACGGAATAGAAGGGAGTCTCGTGACATAACGGGCTCATGACTCGCATCGAGAAGAGGTGCGACGCCCTCGACGACCTTCGTCTCCAGATCTCAAGCTCTCTTGAGATACAGAGTCTGGACTCGAGCTCTCAACTCCTCGAGGCCTCATGATTGATAGGGGTCCCGAACAAGGTGCCGGTGACCACTAAGTCAGAGTGAGAAGCTCAACGGAGCGCCCACCAGCCGCGTCGGCACAGTTAAAATTGACATGCTGACCGGCGGATTGAGCATCAGACAAGACCTCCTGCAAATAGCAAAACGGTGCGGATGTTGTAAAGGTAGCAGTCAACGCAAACGACTCGTGAACGTGCATTGTGACAAAGTGTGACATGGTAATTAGTGGCTGCCTAAAGCTAATTAACGACGCGTTGGCGCCCGGAATCGACGCGAGGAAATGTAAATGTAGTCTCGAGACAAATAGTTACTCCAGGTCAACTGTCAGTTCACAAAGAATTGATTCCAGCAGTGTTCTATGACCTCGGTACTTTCTGATGGCCCATGCAGCTTGGTGGCCATTCAGCTCTTTTGAGTATACATCAGTGAAATGGAGAGCTTGAATTGAGAATCTAAGAGTAATTAAACAAGAAGTGCCCACGGGATGATGAATAGACAAGCTTTCCCATGGTATTTCACCTAAGAGCATTTGCACAATTCTCTCGAGAACCTCTGCGGAGGAAGAGGGTGGAACCATGCATTCCTCTGCTGCATTCCTCTATAGGGCATCCTGATCCTCTTCCTCCTCCCTTGTGGTTCTCGAATCTTGTCCCCGGGCCGCGGCCATCCAATCGACATTGTGTCATCGATGCATCGATGGTGCGAGAAGCATCGGACTCTGATATTCCCGCCACCCGAACACTAGGTTGACGGGATTGTGTGATACGGACGGCATGATGTTTTCTTTATCAGTATGAGACGCAGAGTCACTAAGCTTGCGCTTCTGGCTCTTTTTGGCAGGGGAAAAAGTGTGCGACTTGAATTGTTTGAGATTTCGAAAGCTTGCTGGTCAACGTCCCATCGCATTTACGGGTCGAATATGAATATTTCATCTAACTGACGCATCGACCTCCGGTGCGAAAATGGTTTCAGGTGTATTTCTTACTTTGTGGTCAAATTAACCAAAAAAGGACTCCGAGGAAAACCACAAATAATCATTTGTTGGTCTTTCTCGGACTCATTTTGTCTTCAAATGTCTTAATGAAGTTATAATTCGACACAAAGTGTGAAAATGGGGTATGTCACACCCAAGTCACGTTCACGAGTCGTTTGCGTTTGACTGCTACCCCAACAACATCCGCACAGTTTTTACTATTTGCAGGACCTTGAACTGCGAACATGTTCTTGTCGGAGACTACCGGGGGCCCTGTCTGATGCTCAATCCACCCGTCAGCATGTCGATTTTGACGTGTCGACGCGGCTGGTGGGCGCTCCGTTGAGCTTCTCACTCAGGCTTTCCATACTTACTACGGTGATGTTGTCTTCCTCTGTCTTGAACCCAAGTCTGTGCTGAGCATCACCAATACCAAGGCTATTTCTGCAAATGGAACACTGAACACTGTCGATGATCAAAGAGACTGTCTGCCCTTTACGTCTATCTTTGTGCCATTCCAATTCTATGTGGTTCCGTCCAGTCAGCGGATTCAAATTTGAACGAAACCGTCAGCTTACTGTTTGGAGACTAGTTCACTGTAGTCATTGGTATTGTCATAATCTTGTGCGTATCCGGACAAAGTAATCAGCGGCACAGGATAGTCTGACCAGTCACTAGATCAACAACAAATTACCGTTAATAGATAATTGCTAACGCCTCCTACTATCCCCCATTCAACGAATTCTAAGAGAATGTATTTCACACCGTACTAGGTTGGACATGCAGGAACAAGTAATTTTGACATATATGCATGGAAAATCAAGAACAGGAATATTACAGACTAATCTAGCTCGCGCCAAGGTTTATCAACTCCAACATCGGGATCCTCCTCAACACCTTCCAAAGTAAGGCTTTCCATTCGGCGGGTGAAGTCATTCATGTCCAAAGTTGCCGCATTTCTTGCGCTGATATCGTAGCCCCCGGACTCGTTCACAGGTTCCGATGGGTCCCATGGGATGCCTGTCCCCCTCCAGCCACTGTTTGCATGAATATAGTTCAAAAATGAACGCCAGAGCGGATCCAGTCCTAGGACGTCAGGATCGCCAATGACAATGAGTAACGCTTTGGCACGCGTTATGGATACTAGAAACCCGTCAGTTAAATACTCATGGTTGGCTAGAACCTGCCACTGACCGTTGAATCGACGTGGGCTGGCCACAAACCCAAGGGTATGTTTAATATCATATGTGACGAAATCCTTGCTGCTTCGAACCGTCGAAATAATGATGACATCACGCTCCTAGCCTAAGGGTTGATTTCCATGTTCATTGGAGAGTTATCTGGCTGACCTGGCCCTGGAACTCCTCCACTGAGCCGACCTTTACTTCACCGGCGACATCACGTAGGGCGCGGCGAATTTTCAAGGATTGCGCATGGTAAGGAGTGATGATCCCGATGTTTTTATCACCTATTGCCCATGTGAGTCAAACAGAAATAAGAATTAACTGATAGTGAGCTAACTCGTTTTGAACGTTCGATCTGCCTTCAACTGCTGAACATAAGTCTTCACTTGGACAACCTCGTCGATGTTGAAGAATGATGGCGAGGATGCTTCTCGTTCATCCTTGCCTGAAACTGAGTGAAAGATGACTGGGAATTTTTTATTGGGAAGATATGATGAACCGAGATAGGCGTTGATGACCTTTTTTTCTCCGCATGGTTGAAGATCGTTTTCATAAAATCTCTCGTTTGGAAATTGCAGAATGGCCTCATGAGACCGGAAGTTCTTGACGAGTTTAACAATACTATGTGAAATTGGAGCGGCACGTCAACACTTGTCTGTACGTGTAGGTATTGCATGATGCAGTACCTTTTTCCGTAGCCAACACTGGAGTTATAAGGTGGACGCGCCATGATACGCTCGATGTAGCTGAGTTCCAGCCCAAGGTGGGTGGCGATGCCAGAGCGAATAATCGGTCCCAATTGTTTAGGGTCACCAGACAAAACGATATTAGTCTTCATATCCGCCATGGTCTTGATGGAGGTAAAGGCTTCGGCCTCAGTAGCCTGACCCGCTTCATCAATGAATATATGGCTAAAATGTCCACGGGGCATGCCTATTCCGAACGCGATAGAGGCAGATATCAGAGTAGAGACAATGACACGATACTTCTTCATGGTCGCCATAGGGGGCACCGAGAAGCAAGGACGCGAACCTCCGTCGTTGCGATAGTAGCTGTAACTCTTCAACTGATCTGGGACTTGCTTCTCGTCTCTAGACGGTGCATACATGCGGAACAGCTCCTCGTTTTGAAGATGCCCACGCAGCCGTAGAGCAATCAAGTCGGCGGCGGAGTTGGACGGAGCGCAGGCAAGGATTCGGATATTAGCGTCCTTTTGAATAAGTTGACCGATTGCCTCGACAATGGTGACTGTCTTCCCCGTTCCGGGCCTATTGATATAGATACGTCAGAATGCTTGTATTGAGGAAACCGGGATACATACGGCCCAAAGACGACAAACGGCAAGGAGCCGGGCGATAAAGTAATGATAGACGTCACAGCTTGGACCTGTGCGGGATTGGTGAGGATAAGGTTGTTAATTGTCTTCGTGATAGGTCGCGGAACAGGGGCCATAGGCAGGTGAGAAGAATCGGGGAAAAAGATACGAGACTCGGAAAAGGACGCATTGAGTGCTTCGTGCTGGCGTTGTAAAGGGATACGAGTGAGCTTGAACCGAATATGGTACTTTTGCGTTGTGGTCCATCCTCGGAAGGATTGATGGAAGGCTAAACCAACTTCATCCCTATTGACAATGTGGACGTGACCGGCATACCAGTGTCCTTGCGGGTCTTCCGTCTTCCTGACGAGAATCCTATCCCCTAAAAACCAGTAGTAAATATGAATATCATACACATGTTGAGAGAAACTACCAATTAGGACGCTTGGACGTTTCTCCGCAAGTCCGGGAACGGTCAAACTGAAAGACCAAGGTGTGAGCCGAAAATTGAATGTCTCGAGAATACACTCACTAATAATATTGTTTGCGTTTGTTCAAAGTTGCGTTCGGCATATCATATCGTTCAAGGTCTTCCCTATTACTCGATCAAGGCACTGAAATCAACGGACGATTGGTTATTGAACATACTCCATTTTATGCTCCTCGATCCAGAGCAACGTCTTGAAATGCTCCCCGTGAGTTTTAGAAGTCAAGAGCTTAGGGAGGTATCCATGTTTAATTGATTCGAGATTCTCGCGAGTGGGCTGGGAGGACAATGAAAGGACTGCAAGGAGACGAGCCGGAATGGCTGAGCGGGGAAGTTTCGTGACATAGGGAATGGCATTGAGAGAGAGTGGCGCGATACCCTCGACAACTTTGGTTTCCGGTTCTCGTTGAGCCCGAACTCGAGGGACGTAGGGAATTCGGGCTTTCAGCTCCTCGTGAGCAGCGCGATCGCCGACGATAGCGCGCAATGTTCTCGAGATGATGAAAGCCCGTTTGAGCTGCTCGTCCTCGAATTGGAGTTCGAGCCTATCCTGATAACGCCCGATGTTCTCCTGAACGAAGGTGATGCTGAGGACAATGGGGCTCGTCGTAGATAGTTTGCGGTTGATTCTTCCGACCTTGTGTGTAAAACTATGAAAATCGTGAGAAGTGTGTGTTCGGAGACCGTGGAAAGTTCGTACGGTGATACCACTCGGATCCTTTGCTGTGAACCCAAGTCCGCACTGAGCTTAACCGAAACCAGTCGAATTTTCGCCAACGGGACGGTAGACAAAACTTTCAAAGAAATTGTCTTCCCTTTCGCGCCAACGGCTGGTTCTAGAATGCCCAAATCTGCTTCCCCTTCAATCGTGACCCCATTTTTCTCTTTCTCCGCCTCACCAAGGGCTGCCTTGAAGCTAGTGTATTTCTCTTTCGATCTGTGGCCTCGACTTCGGATGTGAGTCGCCCATTCATCAGAGAGGATTGATGATTGGCATATACTGCAGAATTTGAAGGTATCCAAGGGTACTACGATTTCAGGTTCGGCGTTGATATCCATTTGGAGAACATTTGACTGTATTTTGTGTCTTTTACTTCGCTTGTGTACCTTCCATCCTGAGAAGTCGACCGGACGATCACAAGCACGGCAGTACACAATTCCAGAGTCTTTGCCTGTAAGGGCGCGCTTGTGCTTTCGGCTTTGTATGTGCGACTCGTATTCCCCCTTGGAAGAAGCAACAAAGTTGCACATATCGCAGGTGAGGATATTATGGTCATAACGGCATGCGGCGTTGTTACATAGTCCAGAGGAGAGTATGTTGGGGCAACTGATGTTACCGCGCGGCATGCTGGTAGTAGCAAAGGAACAATGATAAGCGAAGACGATCTTACGGTATTTTATAAGTAAGCAGCGCCACGCTGTCCCACGAATGGATCTGTCATACGCATCAGTTACGTACTATACTGATAATGGGCTTCTCAAGTCACCAACAGATCTAGAATGGGGACAACACCGGTCTCGGCGCGTGCTCGAGTTTGTCACGAGTATGAAAAGCCAAAGAGGTCTCAGGCCCTTATCGTCACGTAAGATGAAAACCATGCGATTATGAGAGATAGATAAAATACAATATCTACGAAAACAACTTGTTGACAGAAGTATTTCCCTCCTGGTTCTTCTTCAGCACCTACACGCAAGCAAGATGAATGAAAGGTCGCTAATCAGGATGAGAAAACGAACCTTAGCCACGGCAAATTCGAAGTCTTCTTGCGTAACATGCTGTCGTCGTTCTCGTAGGGCGTACATACCTAAAAAAAGAACATCAGTCAGCCGCGGCGAGTCAACACGAAGAACAAGCGTACCAGCCTCTGTGCAAATGCCGCGGACCTCTGCACCCGAACATTGTCCCATCTTCTCCGCAAGTGCACGAAGGTTAATCCCGCGTTGTAATGACATCTACATGCCTGTTAACACACTTATCTGGTGGTGCTCAGAAACAACAGACATGCCTTTCTCGAGTGGATGCGCAGAATGGATACTCGTGCTTCGGGACCTGGAGGAGGAAACTCAATCTTTCGATCAATACGACCTGGTCGAAGAAGTGCGGAATCCAAGATATCTGGAAACGCAGAAAATGAGTCAGAAACCAAAACACATTGCTCAAGTAGCACATACCAATTCGATTTGTAGCCATGATCACTTTGATATTCTTCGTAGACTCGAAGCCGTCAAGTTGGTTCAGAAGTTCCAACATCGTCCTCTGCACCTCAGAGTCACCTCCGCCGCTCCCACTCTCCCCTCGCGAACTTCCGATAGAGTCGATCTCGTCCATGAAGATAATACTCGGCGCGTGTTCTCGTGCCATGACGAACAACTCTCGAACCATGCGACTTCCCTCTCCAATGTACTTCTGGACGAGCTCGCTTCCACTAACTCGGATGAACTTGCAATCTGTGTGGTGAGCGACAGCTCGGGCCAAGAGAGTCTTTCCAGTTCCAGGAGGACCATATAGTAGGACACCCTTCGGTTGAGCGATACCAAGAGCCTCGAATAGTTCTGGATGTTTGACAGGGAGTTCGATGACTTCCTTGATCTCCTTTATCTGCTTGTCCAAACCGCCGACCATTTCGTATGTGCTGTCTGGCACCTTCTCCACCATCATGAGCGAGACTAGAGGGTCGACCTTGTTTGGTAAGATCTTATGGATTGTATATGAATCCGAGCGAAGGGCCACTCGGAGCGTAGGTTTAAGAGCGTTCACTTCAATATCTGAGTCAATATCCACGACTAGAGGTGAGACAATGAGTCCTCCATTATACAGAAGACTACATCAAGTTCAGCGTACTGTATTTCCCCTCGGGCTGCACCTTGACCAACACTTTGTTCTTGCCCATCACTTTTACGACTTCTCCGACATAACTTCCGGGCTCTTGTAGCAGCTGCAGCTCTTCCCTCAGAAGCCGTACTAACACACGTTCAGGTCATGTTCAAAAATCTGGGATTGTAAACACATACCCCGAGCATTCAATGCGTTCCGTTGCGCCTCCAATCGCCGAAGGTTCTGAGTTTTCTGGTTGATTAGGAGCTCTGCGGCCTCTATCTTGGCTTGATAGTATTGTTTTATACCAGCGGGTGCTGTAGGTGCTCGTACTGCGATGGCGGCCATGAGTGCAGATGTTGACTCTGGGTAAATTAGATTTCAATTCGCATGCATGACGCGTCTCCAGAACCTGTGTGACGTGACATTCACGTGACACCGCATCAATTTGAATTTGATCATTGATCGCATCACAACCTCTTTCAAGGTTTGTTCTCGTCCCGGTTTTTGTTTCCCCAGTTCCTGGCGTCCACTTCAAAAGGACCTAACGTTGGTCGGCAGCGCTGCTGATTCCACCATTAGACATTTATTAAAACCATCTACCAACTAGAATCCAATCTAGTGAACACGGCATTGAAGCTGCGATTTCGAGACGCAACGGTATGTACAAGTTCAGGATGAAATTGTGCGAAGTTATGAGGGGGGATTGAGATATACTTAATATGAAGGTGCTACAGCAGGGCAGAATATGGCAAAGGTCATTGTCGTTCTCAGGACCTTTCTGAGTAGCCGACGCTGATGCACAGCGACTGCTTATGGTCCCCATCAGACAGTATTCGTCAAACTGACCGTACCTGGGCATTAACTGGGCCCAGTGTAGACAAAATCGTTTGTGAAACCATTCTCATCTCCCGAGCAACCTGCTCAGCACACCTATACCTCATCGCATCACTCTCGTAGCTCAAGAGGAAATGGGACAACTATCCTGTTTTCCTCTCAACCACCTCGTAGGTTTAGAATACGGTCACCTCTCATCTGACCGTGATTACATTTTTTCTGTCGGAATGGGAGGCGGGAAGGATGGCGTGGTTTCATCGTTATTGTCTGGGCGGCGGGCCAACGGCTTCGTAAAAAACTGGAGCTTCCACCGAAGCATTTCTACATCATTCTTACGGCGCAAGATAACCACGACATCGACGAGGGTAAAGATTTCCCCCCTGCAAACATTACCCAAATCTCAAGACCTCTTGGTAGATCATTTACTTGACACTTTATTTCACCCCAATATTCCCTCGCTCGAGTAATAGCCGTGGAACACATGAAGGCGTACATACCCTCTCCAGAAGGCTTTATCCGGTTTGCCGGTGCATTTTTTGATCTAGGGAGTTTTAAGAATGCGATGCTTGCCTATGCACAAGCATACGAGCGTTTTGATGGTAATGCACAGTTGCAGGGCTACTGCATAAATATGATGGCGGAGTGTTCACGACAAACCGAATGGACCAGTGTTTTCCAGTATAATGAGAGAGACACCGTCCCTTCTACTCTGCTCCTTGCTCCACGGTATCCAGCTCTTCGGGAGATTCTGGGTGATCAGAGCTTCTACCCTAGGCCTTGCTTCGGGCCAAAGAATACGTTGTCTATCCCGACGGGTCTCAATCAGTACTACCAGCTACCTCGCTTCTTCCGCTGGATTGTCCCCTTCCAAACCGTCGTTGTGTCCACCCCTCGATGCTTTTGCTTTACCTCATATCGCCATTCGTCACGTCCTTACCCTTACAGAGGAGATCTCGCTTCCGTTCTCTTGGTTCAAAAACAGACCGATATCCAACATCTTTCTACCTTCACCAAAGACAGTCCACCATCGGTTGAACAGATGGGCATTATCATTCACCCGCCGCAGGGTAACAAAAATATACCGGTGCTCATTTATTCTCTTGAGGGAAAAGGCGGAGCAGGAACCGTCATCGCCTACCACCTTGGGCCCTATGGGTTCAAGAAACCCAGTTTCGACAAACGGTGGCCAACAATGGACACTTCAAACGCTATCTGTACGCTCTCTCAGACCCGGGAGCATAGACACCACAACAGGAGGCCTTTGTGTCTGAATGGTGTGGTGTCATCAAGAAACGTCGATCCATCTATCCTAATCGACCTTCCGAACCATCACCTTGCCCTATGGGGGTGGAGGGATCGATAAACCGGGCTCAGTCCAACCTTTTCATTCTCGTCTGCCTACCTGGCTCAGGAAAATCGTGGTTTTCCCAGGCGCTAGTCATTATGGACCCTCAAGACTGGTGTAAAGTCTCGCAAGACGATATCGATAGTCACTTACAAGGCGAGTCGGCAATCTCCCGGAGGACGAGACCCAGATTTACGATTCTTTACCGTTGCAATACCTCAGATGTGGAGAGGATGAATGGTTAAAACTCGCCTCCAACTGGGTTGTATCGCCTGTTTGTGTTTGGTTTGACTATGTCCCAGAGTTGTGCGCATCCCGTGCTCACTGGCAGATGAGGGCTGAACATCCTACACTGTCTCCCGGTAGCTGCGTCCAGAGCGCAGCGTTGCAGATGCAAAAGCACTTCTTTGAACAGAAGTTATCTGAAGGATTTTCTGCAATCGTTCGGATCAAATCCTTCAAGGCCGTCCAAGAACTTGTTCATTTCCTCGTTCCTCTAGCCGATCACCCAACCAAGCTCCCTCGTATAACTCACTTAATAGATGTCGGAGGCACTACACCCGACGACATTGTCTCCAGCGACTATAATCTCACTCAGTCAGTACCTTGTTGTGTTGTAGTGACGAAGAAAGTCGACGGTGCAAATATTTGGATCTCGTTGTGACCGGATCGATCTAGGATCATGGTACAAGACCGTTCCCACTGGGTGAACCCAGCGAGCCACGAACAGTTCAAGAAGCTGAGGTGGTTCGAAGAACACCGTTCGGAGTTCTACGAAATCCTCGCTCACGACGAGCATTACGCTGAGCGATGTATCTTGTATGGTGAATGGATGTACGCCCCGCACTCAATCACCTATACCCACCTCCCCGACAGTCTTTGTGGCACTCAATATTTATGATCGTAGCACCTCAGAATTTGTCAACAGGGCCTCGTTGGAAGCGATGCTACGCGGGACGTCTATCATGCTAGTTCCCGTGATACCCGAGCTTAAACATCAACTACTCTCGCGGGCTAAGCCATGTCTCAGTGATATGATGGAAAGGTGGAAGGAGTTGTCGTAAAATCGAGAATAATGGAATCGTTCATGAACGCGGCAAGGTTGTTCGAGGGATTACACTGCAAGGAACGAGCATCGGACAAGAGGACCTCTTCGACTTACGGCATCCGGCCCAGTGAACTATGCGCCCTTGAAGAATATAACAAGAAATGTCACGTTTAGTTAGTCCATTATACGAAGTCGTAAATCTCGAGTACTGCCCCCGACCTGCCACCACAAACAAGCCGACCTTTTCCTTCGTCAAATCCTTGTATTCCAGGCAACCACCTCCCTTCCCCTTGAAATTGAAACTGCCGAAGTTGAATGGGAGGAAATTCACTCAAGCTGTTGTTCACCTGCTCCAACTCGAGCGCATAGGCCACCACGTCAAATCGGATTGAGGGTTCCCAGTAGCCCTGGTTGTTAATGGCAATCGAGTGCGAGAAGCCCACTGCTAAATTTGACCATCCCGTGAACAAGGGTGATGGTGTGGGCTGAGATCGATAAGGTTCCTTTGATGGATCGTGAGGTATTGCTAGTAGAGAGAGTTGGTTTTCAGAGTCGAGGTAGACGGTGAACGTGGATTTTGTTCCGAAGTAAAATGGCGTGCGAAAACTGAGGAGAGTTTCTGGCCAGGATATTGCTAGAGGTATTGTGTACATCGCTGGGAGTCGGCTCTCCAATCTTGGGTCGGGAGCTTCTTCAGGTATCTTGTATATCGCGATCTCAGCGCATCGAGTAACCGCCAGCCTATCATTTGGGAGGATACACAAATCAAGCTAAGTGGGGAGTAAGGCGGCACATTACTACACAGAACACTACGTTTCACTCACCGCTCCTTTGTTGTCCATCCTCATGGATATCGGTGGAAGATTGCTACCAGTTGTTGCGTCGTAGCGGAATACATGTATGACGGAATGTTCATTCATCTCTCCATTCTGATTGATACCCTTCACTTGAATGAAGTAACGATGATCGAGGGACTCGCTATGGGATTTTCCGGGAACCACTGGCTGTAGAACCAAAAGCTTTTCCGAAACGAGTTTCGCATTCGAGCCATGGCCGTTTAACTTGACCTCGTAGATAGTGGTACTTGCAGCAGCTGGCTTAGCTAGGACGATGTGGGTGAGAAGCCGAGAGACGTCAATCGAGCATCTCACTTGCCATCTTGGGGTATAGTCACTCGAAATATGGCCACTCTGAACGTCAAGCGCGGCTGAGTCGCATCTATCCATGTTGTGAAGCAGTGGGAATGGTTGACAAGCTGAGTCTTTTTCGAAAAGCTCTCGTCTTTGCAAAGGATATCTGGCTCGAGTTGGCCTGCGTCCAAGTCTGTGGCCACAAGAACCGGGCTGTTGCCGTGCATGGACAAAAGCCATCTTCCTCCGGGAATCAGGAAGGGATAACGTGCAGGATATTCAATGCTACGCTTTTGTAGACGGGCTCCTCGAGAAGATGACCATGTCGCCCGAACGCGGTGCCTGTGGAATACCCAGCTCTCCAACTCTTCGACAGTGTAGTCGCTGACGGGTTCTTCAATTCGAGCAATTGAGGGGTGGGCCTGCAGGCCCCGCACAAGTCTGTACCACAGCGAACGTGACTTCGTTGCTGAGTAGAGAAGCCTGCAAGTCTGGGATGTAAGTTAATAAATCTTGCTTGGGATAGGGACCTCAAGATGCTTACTTGCCGCACGTGAAATATGGTCAAGGGGTGCAGCAGCCCCAGAATCTCCTCAACAAGTTCAACGGGTAACGCTAGGAGTGTATGATCTGACGTGGAGACGAAGGTATTGTAGCCCATGATATGAGAAATTCAAACTGGGAAACATGGAACACTGTTAAAGAGGCGAGAGTCCGGATACTCGGAGCTGACGCACCGCTACCTCATGGCAATGCCTGTGAAATGATTGGCGAGCAATGTCCATAAGCAATATCACAGCTCAGGCGCCGGAGACTGCTTTTAGTAAAGAATTCCCACAGACCAAGGTCAAGCCATCATAGGCGAGTGGGCCGACTGAAGTCTTATACTGGCTTCGAGGCAGCTTTCCGATTTATCCTCAGAGCAACCCCCATATGTGAAACCTGTAAGTCAACTACATCACAAATGGTACCGCTTTACTCCTGTCCCAACGTTCATGGTTCCCAGATTACAAGGGAAGGGTATCGTTTCCCCTGAGTTGTGGGTATCGGATGCATAAAGGAGAGGATTCCGATGTTCCGCGTTGTAGGGTTCCTATAGTTCGCTCACTAATTATGTTGTTGTTGGTCTGTATCATAAGGAAGTCTCAAATCAGAGCTGCGGTCTAAAGATGCCTAAAACTTACCATTGAAGGAAGATAGAATCGGATGCAACCACCTCCACTCTGACTTCTACCCCTTTCTCTCGTAGTGAGGAGAACGGGTCCCGTCGTAGCCATGCATCTAAGTGCTCCTTCCTCGTTGCCACTCCCGACCGTAGAGTTAACCTCAACAACTCTAAACTTAGGAATGAAGTGGATAGCAGCTCGGGGATTCGTCCATATGTAAGGTTCGTGTGGGTACAAATAGAATCAAGCTGAATGCGCTTGAGGTGGTGCGATATGACAGAAAACTGTTGCAGCAACGAAGTAGTCGCCGTTACGTCCGAAACTTGCGATCCCACCTCGTTCGACACCGTGTCGGAAGTTGAAAAGATGTCGTTGGAGATGGACGATATTTGGAGGGTTTCAAGGCCAGAAAATACCCCATCCGGAAACTCGAAGACAGCTACGGTAGCATGTTAATAAGAGTTGAACTCTGAGGGCAGTAAGGGCACACCTTTTGACGTTGAGGGAAAGTTAATCCGCGAGGGAAGCTTCAGCCGTAAGTGAGTGGGAGATATGAGAGGCAACAGCTTTAACAAGTCCCGCTTAAAGCCGGCTTCTGTAGTCCTCGGAAGCTCGATGTACAAGTTCACGATGGAAGGAGGCGAATGATTACTCGACAGCCAATCACCAAACCCCTTAATTTGTGTTGCAGAGTCGACTCTCATGTAGTGGATATAAAATGGGGTAGACTCGGGTATATATGTGGGGAGGGGCGGAACAAAGTCCTCCTCCCAAACGCGCCCAGAAATTGTCAATGTCTGTGGGCGCATCATAGGAAGAATACGTTGTTCAAGGTCATCCATCGGCAATACCCCGTCGCGAAGACAAACGGTCAGATGATCGGGCCGAAGATGAAGCAGTGCGTAAGTAAGATGTAGAGGCAAACTAGGCCAAAATGCTCCTCGTATGTCCAGCATCCATAAAGAGCTGAACTGAGCTGCCCAACCAGTAAGGTCTAGAGAGTTGCAATCAGGCCCGAACACGGATCCATCTAGCTGACAACGAATTAACGGGAACATCTTGTTTCCAAGAATTATTCGTTTGACGTGAGGCGTAATTGTGTTCCATGGGACACAGTGGGTCAATTTAATGAAGTCGTCGAAATTCTGATCATGAAGATTGATAAGTGGGAAACGATGGGGTCTGGTCCCGGTTAAGAGAGCGTGGCAGGTGAGACCGAGTGAATCAAGTATGTCCCTGTCATATTCGAGGTCCTCAAGAATTTCTTCGAGAATTTCTGAGGGAAGACGATCGAGAGTAAGGGGCGAAGACATTACACATTCAAGAGACGAAAAGTTCAACAGAGAGAAACCGATTCTCCCACATTCCATCATCCCACGCTGATCTCAAGGTTGAACGAGCCGCCGGCCAAGCGTCTTCCCCCAATTCTTCCACTTTCTTTCGAACATACTCTGTGTTGTTCTTTTCAGAGAGACAGCACTGAGTGCGTTGGTCGTGTTCTTCGCTTAGACACGAGACAAATCGGCTCAGCGTAGTCTGCTTGTACGATAGCACACGATATTCGCACAATTTGAATCAGGGACTTCTCGCTTCTCAAGTATGATCAGGGGCACCGAGGTTACGGCTGGTTACGGTCAGGAGTGAAGCTTCATCTCCGAATTCTCCCTCTTAGCAAAAAGGGGACGCGCAAATCAGGTCCAGGGTGCAGGGTCTGATGTGCTTCCAGGACGCTTAGAGCCCTCTATACAGGTACCACTATAAATAGCCTCCTATCATGGAACGAACGACTCGCACAAAATGAGTGCAAGACGAAAGGCGTTAAGAAGCCCAACGCCTCCTCTCTATTCATTCTGGTCCCCGAGGTGCGTGGCCGGCTCTTGCCTAACAGGTAAACGGCGAGTTCGCCACAAGATACTTATCAGCTCCTCGTTGAATGGTTTCTTGGGCTTCCCTCACTTGGCTTTCCCTCGAGGTTGACAGGCCCGAGGTTTCCACGAGCTCTTTTGAAAGGCTTCTCGGTTCACTCAGCAACTGCCGTGTCTGATCTGTGTTATCAAGAAATCAACCACGATCACGGCCAGGAAGAGGTCATGGCTGTTCGAGCACCCCTACACCCCAAGTAAATACACTTACGTAAAGCTCATACAACCATCCATCAAGCAAAAAGCCGCCGTTCCCTTCGAGGACGGACTGACCTGATTCAATACAACACTCGTACGACATCATCCCCACCTCAAAAAATTCTCTCAATTAACTCTCGGCCTCCTGGACTCGGCAACAAACGGCAATCCAAAAACTGAAGCTCCTTTTATCCAAAAGTAAAGCCTCGAGGCAACATGCAATGAATAGAATCCCTATTCAAATCCCAATAAATCAGGTGCCCACTCCAAAAATGCTCACACAATAATTTACAGAGAAAGATTTCCCACAAACATTTAACCCCTCCTTTTTTTTCAACGCAGCTTTTTATACCACATTTCGGTCCGTTTTTTCCCAACCATTCAACCATTCCAGGCTCCACGGAGAACACTGAAACCACTGTTACGGCTGCCGCCAAGGTTTTAACCATCGGAAAAGCTCTCCGTTTCGACTGCAAAGCACACTACACACGACGAAATCAGATAAGTGAACTTCAGTGACCATGCCGCAATTCGTATCAAGTGCTTCCTTCTCCCATACTCAATTGGTCACATTTTGTGCTTATACAAAAGCTTGTAAGTTCTCATCGGATCCACAGCGGGAATCGGTACCTGTCTCCTAAGTAGTAAATATAAATATAACGTCCTGCCTCGAGGCCCAAGTATTCCAACTAGGGCGGAGACGAACCGTGCCATTGGAATTCTGCTTGAAACGAGGTTTATAGCGATCAGAACAAAATCAGGCTTCTGATTCGCACGTTGAGTCTTTATCCTATGCTGTTGGCGCTTATAGGGCGGGCACATCTGGCTCTATGTGAGAGTTATGCGTTAGGGGGTTAAATTTAGGAATTAAACGCGTGACGTAGGATTCGACTCATCATGTATTTTGACAGTAGTATCTTCTCAGTTTAATGTGGCTTCTACCAGATCCAAAGGACTGGAGTCGTTCCATCAGGTGTTACCTCTTTATGGGCCCATAATTGTGGTGTACCAGTAGCAAGGCCCGATCCCCCACGCTTTTTATTAACCCGAGGAGAAAGTGACTGAAAAGGAAGTAAAGGAAAGAGGGCGTGTAACTGAGGTCCAAGGAGTCATAGCACATTATTTCATTCAATCACACACTCACACTGTCCAAAAATGTATCGGTGACAAACGCCGGAACTTGGGAAGACTCCTTCATTTTTCCAGAACAGCACACTGTCAATGTAGTAAGAAGCATAAATCCTTACATGCCTTTGTGGGTAACACCACTGAAGACTCCATATGACATACGCATGTCCGGATCCTTTTCTGATCGTTCCTCATGCATCATGGCGATGATATCAATGCTCGTACGAAGGCTGTGCATATTTTATATCGTCACGAGCCTTACACGCTGCCGCAGACTCGCCGTAAGTATATACAGTGAACAGTGGACAGTAAGTCGCCTCGGACCTGGGACCTTAACGTTGTAAATTAACGTCAAGCATGAGCTGTACGTGCCGCGTATCTATCATTTGTCCATGTCAATGTTATTGAAAGCCATCGATGTCCCAGCCAACATTCCGTCTCTTCATTGAAGGCTGCAGCTGTACCTAACAACAGCCGGTGAACGCCTGCACACCACTACATTTCACTTCACTACCGTATGATAGTATCATATGTTACCCTCCCACAAAACCACAACCCCGGACCCTTTTCACGAAAACGCCCCCTCTAATGGAACCCTCGGTCTCCACAAAGCACCCTTGCGTACTTCTCTCGGTAGTAATCGGAAATTACATTCCCAATTTAACAACCCATACAGCACTGCATGATACTCAGCGCTCCCATACTTAATCTTTTCTCATGATCAAAAAACACCCAACCCTGCGAAATTTGAATCCAATTTTGACCATCTTGATTTCTTGAACAAACGGGGTATGTTTATCATATTCATCGTTATACATAGGTACATATACATACCAATCTATCATATCCGAGTCATCATAATCATTGGTGCCTGACAATTTCGATTTCGATTGTGTACATAGGGGTGAATCATTAGTTGGTACCTGGCGCTTGTCTTTTTTATTTACTAATGGTGATAATGAGTCATATCGATCAATATGACGTTACATAGCAATCTCGAGCCGTGCAGGAGGTACCTGAAGACACCGGATGAGTGTATAGAGGTGGAGGATATGGTTCAAGAGTGACGAGACGGTGTGAGGTGAGGTGAGGTGGGGAGAGGTGAGGAGAGTGGATGTGTATAACACATTGCATTACTACCTGAGGTCTACTATGTAGTACTAAACATAACAAAAATCGATTGCCTAAGTGTAAAAAGTGGGGCTCGTGAAGAGCATTGATGCATTCATTTCTTCATTCATATTTTTGTACGCGGATATGCATTGCTCCGAGTGCCAACCAGCCAACCAACGGTCCGCCTGACGTCGTACCGCAACCATCCACTAGGGGTTTATAACAGAAAAACGGAAGAAATCGTAAAGAGATCAAAGCAAGATTTGAGGCTTAACGAAAAGAAAAGAAATTCATGCGTAACAATTGAAATGTAGCAGATGTGGATGTTGATGGTATATCGAGTGGTATGTATCCTAAACAAAAAAACAAGAGAGAAAAATTCGACAACGATAACGACAGCAAAAAAAAATCATCATCAGAAGCAGACGAGGGAGGAAGGGAGGGAGTAAAAAAAAACCATGACCGAGCCCGAGCGAGGGTTAGTTAGCCCAAAGAGCTATTTCGGGCTATTGAAAGAGAGGAAGAGAAAGGGGAGGGAAGCGCCAATGCTATAGAAGCTTAGACTGCTTCAAATGTTGACGTATCACCATATCTCGCACTAGACCAAGCACACCGGGGGTAAAAAGAGGGAACCGAATTAACTCGAGGTCCGATACGCTTATGCATAGAAAGGGGGGAAGGGGAGGGGAAAGGAGAACGTACCGCTAGCAATGATCCCCGCAGTTGTAGTAGTATCCGTTACAGATGTACAAAACGCATAGAATTTTCGAGGATTTGGTGAATGTTCTCTATGAATGGCGCTAAACTTGCTTCTCATATCTGTTATATCAATCAATCAATCAGCCACATTTTCGGTCAAACGAAAGGGAACGTCGACTCACATTTAGAAACAGTATCCAAATCGTTCTCTCTATCCCCATAACTCCGAACATATTTTGCTAGTCTAATCCCACTTTTCAATTTTGCTTCCAGTAAATCGCATTTGTTGAGGAATAGGACTAGATCGACGTTCGCGAGGAGTTTGTTTGAACAGACGGCTTTCCATAGGAGGACGGAATCTTCTAGACGGTTTACCGTACGATCTTCGGTTAAGACTTGGTCGAAGCCTGAGATGGGCGCTAGGAAGATTATTGCGTCGACTGGCGTGATGGATGTGTTGGGTAAGCAATTCCGAATCCTTTGAATGGAGGAAGGTTGCTTACCATCGTCGAAGAAGGGTGCCCATGTTGCTTTGGCTGGGCGTTAGTGATAGGTTGGATAGTATGGCTCGGCAGACTTACGTCTCTGGTATTATCAAGGGAGGGAAAGGGCAACATGTTAGTTGTGTAGAAGCGAACAACACGGATATTCTCACCTGACTCCGGCTTCCACCGACGTCCACAATCCTCCACTCTGTTCCTGTATCCCTAGTCATCGGTACCTCCATCTCGAATCTGTACTCTGCCACGCCAACGGTCTTAAGCCGCGCTTTTAGCACGTCATCTGCGGGAATACACAAGTGAGACAACGGTTAGCCAAGAGGCTTGAGTGCCAAGGACGTACCATCTGAAGGCATGTATCTTAGCGACGTGACCCTCTGTAAATCATTCAGAAAGAATCCACTCCCCTCCTCCAACCTAATTTTCCTCCGTTTGAGAACCTCCCTTACACCGGGATCCTGCCACAGCTGGATCATATCCCCACAAAGGGCATTCAAGGTCTCTTGAGTCTCGTCCGTCCCCTCAGCATCAATACTCCCACTCCCACTTTCACATCCACTACTATTTCCACTCCCACTCCTTGTCCCAGATGATCCATCGCCCAGAAAACTGGGATAACTCACTCGAGCACGAGCAAGGGCACCTCTCCATCCAGTCGTCGGCCGAACAAAAACCTCTCCATTCCCACCTCTTGACGTTGAGGAACTGCCGGTTGCCCAATGTAATGCATTCCCACCAATAACACCATTTCCCAGATGTGTCGGCTCATCTTCATTTGGTGGCACGAGCTTACTGATCAATAATTGTTCAGTGTGCCGGATGGGTGACAGGCGCGATTTCAGGGTTTCAATATGATTCGCATGATATTGTGTATAGTAGTGTTGACTGTGATGGTGGAGGTGGTGGTGGTGTAGTTGTTGTTGTTGTTGCGGAGGAAACGGTGGCGAGTCTCCTGCTGCCGTGCTGCCGGCATAACGAGCTCTGTAGTTGGTAGCCAGTGTCGTCGAGGATTGGGATTTGTTTGAGCGTGACCCGGAATTCGAACCTGAGCCAGAGGCAGTGGGATGTCCGTAATCCATGTCGGAATCTCCATCTCCATCGGAATCGATACCGCCACCGCTGCGGTGGTGATTGTGGTGGTGGTGTTGGTGAATTGGGACATGTCGGGGAGAAGAGAAAGATGCTAGAGGCACTTGGGCAGCGTTACCCATCACATCGACTGCACCAGGTAATTCTGGTAGAGCTGGATTCCGAGAAAGACTGAGAGCGCGAGTACGAGGAGAGGAATACGGGGAGGTTTGGGGAGAAGTGCGTGCATTTGTGGGGGTAGATAGGGCGTCGAGAATTGTGCGGATTGATCTCACAATGTTCAGCTGGATGACCGCGCGCCAGAGAATGCGTTCTTCCCGGAATGCGGTGGGCGTGTACAGTCGTTGGAATTCTGCATCATAGCTTCAGCAATTAATTAGTGATCATTATTGGAGCTGCGAGGACCCACGTCTGAGTGTCGTCGACTTGCCTGCCCATCGTTAGAAAAATGCAGTAGTAAAAAACAACGGCAGACCCACCAGACTCGCTCTGACCAAGCAGCAGTAACCGGACGATGCGTTTCTTCCTGCGCGCATTGCGCTCCGCCTTGATGCTCGCATCAATGGCTGCACTCACCTGCCGAGCCTCCTCTTCACGTGCTAGGCGCACTGCCCGCTCCTCGGGCGCCTCGTCTGGCGGTGTGCGGAGATACTCGTCAAAGGGGTCGACGGGGACAGGCATGGCATAGATTACTGGGGTAGATGGGAGCGGACTGTGCCCGTGAGGCCCTTGGGAACTTGGCCAAGGGGCCGTATTAATGGTCCCCTCCCACACGTGTTCCCACTCTCCCACCGAGGAACAATCACATCTGTACGTAACCTATCTCCTTCCATAATATCCTTTTCGATATAGACAGACATACATCAGCATGCCCGGGTAATTATATCCAAAGCCCACACATACACAATACACTCCCCCATAAGCTCCTTTCTCCACCACCCCTCCGACCCATCGCACCGCACATCGCTGCATCAGAACAACCACGGTCCAACTGTGTTCCATTCATCAGCCAAGTCAATGGGATAAGTCGTTCCCATACTCACCACGTCCTAATGAACCTTCCGGTTTGATCTGTAGACAACTCTGGTGGATAAGGTTCAGAGCCTTGACAGCGTCCCGGGCCTCGATCACACATGAGATGTTGATCTCACTAGCGCCCTGGCTGATCATCTCGATGTTCACGTTGCCCTGCGCCAGTGTAGTGAACATCCTCCCAGCGATACCCACCATATTGCGCATGTGTTTCCCTACCAGCGACAAGATCGCCATGTCCTTGTGTACAGACACCTGCCACCGCGAATATCTTTATCAGTCAAAGGGCTAAAAGGAGAAACACAAAACCAGAGGTAGATAAAAAAGAACATAGTAAAATAAAAGAATTGAAATCACATCACGCACCGTTCCATTCTTCTTCAACTCTCTAACAAGTCGATCCAACAACTTCTTCGCCAATCCATCCTCAATCGCCATACTCACATGCACCTCACTCGTCGTAATCAAATCCACAACAACACCAAACCTATCTAACGTCGAAAAAATACCCGCCAAAAACCCATGCGATACGCTCTT
>KQ963115.1:60926-76626 GCA_001563735.1 Leucoagaricus sp. SymC.cos
CGCTCTTCCTATTCGAATGCACATTAAGCACAACGATATTTTCTTTGATCGTAACAGCAGTTGGTAATCTCTTCCTCTGTGGCGAATCGGCTTCCGCTTCAAGCGCAAGTAACGTCATGGGTGACACGGGTTCGGGTATACTGGGTGGGTTAGAAGAATCTTGGTGTAGCTGCGGTGCATCAGCATCAGGGTCCGGGTGAATTACTGTCCCTCCTCCTCTCGGATTCTCGACATTTTTTATACGAATGGGTATACGCTTTCGAATGACTTGTTCCATAGTAAACGGATGAACGACTTCGCTTCCATAGTAAGTCAATTCCGCTGCTTCGTCCGGGGAGATTATAGGTATAAGTCGTGCAGTTGACACTTTTCTGGGATCGGCGGTGAAGATTCCATCCACCTCTTTCCATATTTGAAGTTCGGAAGCTCCGAGTCCGACTGCGAGCAACGCTGAACATAAATCCGTGTACCCTCTTCCAACCTGACGGAGGAGTGATCCAGGCACAGAACCAAAATATCCTATACAACGAATGGTTGGCACACGATCAGGGGGATTTACCGAGGGGGGAGAAACACAAGAGCCTGTTAAACCACGCACCTGTAACAACAGGCACACGGGGTGCGCATTGTTTAACCCGTTCGCCTAAAGCGATCGTGAGTCTATCATAGAATTCTTGATCTAACGTCTTTTCATCAACCACATCATCAACAACGGGTACTATATCTTCCAATGAGACATATTCAGCGTCTATGTCCTAAAAGAAAAAATCGTATAGATAAGATTAGGTTTTTGGTGGAGGGAAAAAGACGAAGATGTTGACACTTACCCGATCCCGAAGTATAGCCGTCATCAACTTGCATGCCAATTTTTCTCCGAGGCCTATGATTGTGTCTCTCGAGCGTGGTGATATCTCGTCGACGACCTGATAATAGAGGGGTCAATCGGTCAATTAACCGATGCTTCCACTCTCTAGAAATAAGGGAGACATACCTTGAGAGCGTGCAAGAAACTCGTCAACCAATCACAATCCCTCATAATCTCCTCTTCCAACTCCTGTAAAATCTCAGGATGTCTCGTCACACTCTCCCTCGCAGCTTTCAAATGTTCCTGTCTCAACAAATCTACCGTGTTCACAAAATCAGGTGCCGCCGCCGCACTACCATTCTTCTCCCCTCCTCCTCCACATCTCCCAAAACCGTTTAGTGGAGTGAAGCTCATCCCACCGAAAACGGACACGGAACCCAAAGATGATGATGATCGACTACGAGGACTAAGAGGTGGTGAAGCTGAACCTTCAGAAGGTCCTACACCGAAAAGTCCTCGTGTAACAGGTGTGATAGTTCCTGTTCCTGGAGTATCAGGATGTGTGGTTTTGCTGTTGGTACGACGAAGAGCTTCTGAGGATGCTCTTAGGAGAAGATTTGTAGTTCCTAGAGCTTTTGTAGACCCCGATCGTGCTGAACATACGATAGCGACTTTATGTTGATCAATATAATTTCTGTTATGAGGGGGGAAAATATACGGGTCAGAATAGTTCTTCCCGATACCAAGTCATGAAAACGTACGCGACGATATCCTCTGCGATCTGAATAGCAAACTTCCCAACACTAGTCCCTCCAAACTTTTGTACAAGCCATCGAGCAGATGGATCTATCGTGTTTTGGTGTAGATTTGGTGGTGTAGGTGGACCTCCAGAAGAAGAAGAAAAGTTATCCTCTTCAGTCATCGGTGACTGCGTCGACGAACTAGGTAGAGAAGAAGATTGTTCATCAGGTGTCCCTGGCTCGAGAGACGAAGGGTTCAGAGACAACGAAGTTGTTGAAGATTGTTCTGTCGACATTCTGTTGTTCTTGGTCATCTAGTCGTAGGAGAGCAAAGGTGTAGAAGATCTATAGAAGTGGTGAAGAGAGTGCGTAGTGTGGAATGTGTACCAAGTTTCCCATTTCTTCGGATGATTCGGATATACTGGAGCCTTCAAATTTGCTTAATATCGGAGATCGGAGATCTAGACTCTTGCGTGGTTATGACTCCATCTAATGCACGTGGAGTTGTGGGAATTTTGAGTTGATGCAATGATGTCCTGCACCGTCAGTCCGTGCGTGCGTCGGGATCTGGCCAGACGCCCGCCCGGCGGTGAGGCAGTGGCTTTGAACTTTGAAGCCACATCCACTGAGGAGTATGGTGGTTTGTTTAGATGTTGTGTTTGGGCTATTTTCATGCTTTTTTTAGATTTTATTTCTCTTAAAATCCCTCACTGTGTCACTGGCGTGGCGCTGAATCCAGACACTAGGTCCATGCTGAACTCTTAGACTCACCATCACTCATAGTGTTGATCGTTCAGTTCTCAGTGTGGTTGACACCGTTGGCTCCTGAGTGTGATGTATTTACAGACCGTAACCGAAAAGAAACCAGCGGCGAGCCAATTTCTTATTGTCAGGAACACTCAGTGATTTGATTTAGATTCTCTCATACTTATTATGATAGTGTTGTCAGCCTGTTCAGGACTTTGCTCAGTCACCTGCATATCACATTTACTTGCTTAGGGTGTCATCATTCCGTGCGAAGCACGGATTAACTGCCAGTCTATAAATTACCCAAGACACTAGCGCCTGCCTGATACACGCCCAAACGGCATGATAATAATTCTCAATTGCCACACAGGGTTTAACGCCCTCTGACTAGACGATACCACTCCTTTTGTCACTAAAAGGAGCCCCACACGCGGCATGCAATTTAACCGAAGTCTCATCGCATCATGTTTGAGAATAGACTGGTCTAGACAGAGTTGTTCAAATCCCCCCTACACGTTGAAGTGATCGACCTCGAAATACTTGCCGATAACCTTGCAATAATCTTTTTCTTGAATGACTCGCTGCTGGTATGTTTTTTTAGATAATCGACCAGTGGTGACTAATTTGGCACTGCTGGTTTACGGCAATAACAAGGCCAGTGTGGCTGACAAGTCTTTCTCAAATTCATTCAGTGGCTTCCTGCGAGAAAAATTTAATGAAGATCTATCCAGACGCCATCAGGTGGCGACATCACTCCCGGCGGCCTAAACGCTTTCTTCGGTAGCCACGACACAACAGCTTAACTGGCGTACAACACCTCGAGGCCTCACACTTTGACCAATTCGGAATCAGATCTATTTTCGAGTTTTGAAGGCGTCTGAGCACTCAATCCCGAACGATCGATTCCAGCAGCAGAGAATTACCTATGTACCAGCGTTTTGAAGGCGAGCTCAACTAGAGCAGGTGCAGGCGTATCATGTAACTCATACATAAGTGGTGGCTGGATCCCAAATTTTGGCCCAGACTCAATGCCTCGTTGATGGCACGATAAGCAGCGCTCAGCGCTCAAATGTCAATCAGGGTTTCGTGGCACCTTGCACTCACCTCAATTTCATACAAGGAACTAGTAGACATCGCAACCCCTTTATTCTTGCACCATCGTGGCGTGAGGCACACAGCCTTCGCGAAAAGACTCGCTTCCTTTTTCTTTGAAAACAAAATAGACCAGTCTAGACAAAATGCTCGATCATCCTGTGTTGGACATCCAGTCGCCGTTCAAACGTTGAAGATTCATTCCCCAACACGTGAAGTGGACTTTCAAAATACTTGCAATGGATGATCAGGTTATGGACTTGAAACTCAGAGCAAACAAGCTGTCCAAAAACATGACGTCCTAACGTAACCAAGTCGTTCCGGAGCCGATTAAGAGAGGTGACGCCCGCTGTGGCGTTGATTGGGGGGAGATGAGTGGGGCTTCATTAAGATACCTATCCGAGGCGATTCTGGATGCATTGACATGTGAGGCCAATTGCAGTACCAACCAAGTTCTCAGCACCTGACTAGTAGTCTAACTTGTTCTAAGAGTGGTTATTGAGTCGTTGGTCCTCGGTGAAAGTCAAACAGGAGGCCATGAGGTCTCAGACCGGCTCATTCATCCGAGCTTTTACTTCACATTCTCTCACAGGCTAAGTTTTCCAGCCGTGAAGAATTTTCATTTATGTCAAAAGTGCGATGGGTACGGCGGTCAGGGGTGCTGCTATTGGAATACCAGAAAGAACAAAACTGGCGAAATAGTTTGCCATGAGATTGTGCAAAACTTGCGTTCTATGACCAGTGTCAAAAGCGATAAGAATTATAGGACATTCGGACAACGGAAATGATTCATGAAGCTTGAGATGGAGGTGACTTGCATTAAAGTACTTAAGCAGCGAGACGATTTATTTACATCAACTGTTTATTTGCCCCTATCCAAATTCGCCTGATGCCGGTTCCCGAGATCAGGCGCACTGCTTTATCGATACCCACAACGCTCACCCATATATGTCATGCCATGTTCAATCTTAGGTTCTTTGAATTCTTCGACCCTTTTGCTCTGGAAAATTCGGCTGTCTTTAATTCATCGAAGATATACATAAATGGTGCCTCGGACGAGAGCCTTCTCGTTTTCTGTGCTTTCCCACCCAGCTTCCTCTCTCTTCCTGGTTACCATTCAGCCTCGGTGGTGACCGAAACGTTCTCAAGCTAAACCCGTGGAGTATTGTAAACTTAGCCCCTGTCTTATGGACGAATATGCAACCACCCTTCTCTCGTTACCTTTAGAGCTTCTCTGCGAGATTGCGAGACGGATGGATTCGAGTGGGCTCATCGCATTAAAGCTGGTAAGTCTCAACGACAAAACTTCCTCAGACCCGTAGTACGTTCCTCAAAAAACTCACTTCCGGTATTAACAGACTTGCAAGGGATTAAACGATGTCACTAAATGTCGCAGTTTGTGGCAGAGCTTGGTCACCGAGATCGAGTCAAGTGCTTGTGTTCCACGATCACTCGAACGTGCAATGCATGAATATACCACTCGGGAGCTAGAACACTGGGTCATACGAAGGCTCAGAGTTCGCGAATTGTTGAACTCTGATTCAAGGTCCGACTTACCTACTCGAACCAGAAGCTTTCAACGTGATAGGACTGTGCAGCCTGTCCAATTACTCCCAGGCGGACGGTGGATGATCGGTATAAGTGCAACGTGCACACAAATGTATGCTTACGATCTGAACTCGTCACGCTCAAATCCGATAGAACGACGAGTCTTATTTGATGTTGGTGCGGTTGACGGAGAGGACGGTACTCCCGACCTCCCGAGTAATTTCTCCGTCTGGATTGACCCCTCAAAGTCTGGAGCAATGTCCTTCCGGGTGCTAGTCTGGCGATCTGCTTGTCCGGAAGGTGTGCCATACTCCTGGATCGAGATCTCACATCCTTCGCGGACTAATAGACTTCTGACGCAGTGTATTCTCATGTGACAAGAACATGCATATATCGAGTCGACATGTCCGATCGAGGAGAGTTAGGGTTTCTGAAACCAAACCGGCTTGCAATATTCAAGAGTCGTGAAATGGCTGAGCGTCTTTGTATGGGGATCTCCGACAAATACCTTGTCGAGTTACGGAGATTTGATCTCCGCCGAGTTGAATTTGTGTTGTACGAGTACACAGACGGTAGAGGCAACGGACAGAACAGCCAGTTAACAGCTCCTATAGCTCTCCCAGAAGACTCGACTTTCAATCCTGTAAGCTCTGATTTCTATTGCCTCGTTACACAGTGCTAAGCCAATGAATGGATAAAGTCAGAGCTACAGATAACGCCGAATGACCAGATCGTTGTGCTGTCGACCGGCTATTTTGACATATACACGATAGCCCACCTGGAATCGAATGCCCCACCCCTGACATTGAGACCTCTGCACCGGATTCCCCTTCACTATCTTCCCGATTATCTTTCTGGTCCATTTTCGTTCAGGAAAGCTTCTTGGATAGTCTTTGCTCACCCGAGTAGGCTTTCACTCATGAAATTGCTCCTAGACTCGAGCTTCCCCATTTTTCAAGATTTAGGGGAAGTCAATTTCTCCCCGAGGGATTACATGAGCAAAGTTGGACCCCGCGTTTCTGCCTTCCTTCGGCACGATTGGTCTTTGGATATCGTCAGCTACTCCTGGGATTCAGAAACCTTGGCCGCGATGCGTAAAACCAAGCATATAACGTCTGTTGGACGAGAATCTGAGCACGGGGAATCAAGGAGGTGGTTCATTTGGCAATTTGACGCAGAAGTGGGCCGTCTGGTCTTGTTTCATGCCTCGATGGACGATTGCATGATCATTGATATTGGCTAGAGGGGACGTAGAAAAGAATTGAATTCATTTTTCGACGATATTTGCTACGCTGGGCCGTTAGATCCGTAATCGATGTTTCGCTACTCTCGGCTGTCAGGCCGCGTCTCACTTTCTAAGCGTCAATCCAGACCATCTTGTCGGATATCCGACATTCGGGCTCAACTAACCAACTCCTGAAATGAGCCTCACTTTTCGTTTCCCGGGCACCGCATGCCGTTTCTCCATCCGAGCTAGAAGCTATCTCGCCGGTAGAGCCAACTCACAGTTTCCAGACTCTTTTCCAGGAGTCGGAGTACGTTTGTATGGCGCCGTTCAAAAATTCATTACTAGAACCGAAAGAAGTCAAGAATCAGGAGATGGGCTATTTCAAGGTTTCGCAAAAGCCGAGGGCAAGGGTTTTACACACGCGAGGCATATGCGTCTCAACAAACAACAAACAAAAAGCCCATTCGTTTGATATTATTCTATCTTAGTAGTAGAATACCTCACAAGGCGCCTCGTTTGAACCGGGAATTATTCAACCATGATAAGTCTTGAGCAGCGTCAACCTAGGAAGCACTGGCTCATCCTTGTATTCTTTGAAGAACAGGGGTGAAAGACACTTGGGCAACTCGTCTTACACTTTCGCAGCGTCCCTAGTAAGTTATCAGTTTCAACCGTAACTGCAGCCTCCCCAACACCATCGGGTTCATATGGTATAAAGCTGGCTGAGATCGTTAATTTCCTCGTCCCTCTCATCACTCTCACGCCCACCCGCTCAGCCGCTATCATGGCGCTTTGTGATCTCCTCCCCGATCTTGTTCAAAGATATGAGGTTGGATCACTGGGCTGATCAGCGAGGGTGCTATTTTTGGCGTATTCTTCACTCTCACCTTATCTTGGCTTACATCCCTCTTCCGCGGTGTAAAATCTGGAGGAGATCCTCCTCAAACTGGGCACTGTCCGACTAGAAAACATTTTCTGTGTGCGCTTGTTATAGTCCTCCTCTTCACTAACGTCCTCAGCATCGTTTGGTTCTCATGGGAACTTCTCAAGAGTGTATTCGCTGCAAACGCGGCTGACCTTTATAAGTCTTTGGTCATTGCTTTGCCCACCATGATCTGGGGTTTGAATGAACTCTCAACCGACGCATTTGTGGTGTGCCGCATGTATAAACAGTTGGTTGATTTTGAGCTAATATTTTACTACCAACATAGGTTTAGGTGTGAGGTATCTCGTATCGCAAAGTTTAGGTTTGGGAACAAGATATCTGCCTCTGGCAATACGAAGGCCAGTCATAGCCAATGGCATCGCCTTCTTGGCATGTAATGTCTTTCTCAACCTATTCTCACTGCTGCAAACATTATCGCTCGTCTGCTTGTTCACAGACGGATAATATTAGGAGCAACCATCCACGGAACATCCCCTGCAGCAACACGCCTGCTGAGAATTTCAGCCATATTGCTGGAGTCTGTTACGATCAATATTCCTATGGCATTTTCAAGCATCGTCGGCTACATTATTGCGGACTATATGTACCAAATAATGATCCTTCGGCTTGCGTTCCGCTTTCAACTAAGTTCAATGTGAGGTCAATACAGGTCTGTGTAAGGCCGACGTCGTGTAAATACTAACAAACAATGCAGCAATATATTCATACTCCGTAGTCTTACATCTCGTCTCCCTTATCCTTACCCTTACCTTACCTGCTTATCTTCCTGTAATACGCGTATTCTTGCCCTCGCCCTTTCGGTATAGACGTTCGGGACCACTCTTTTCCTTTTGTGTGAATCGTGAGTGTGTCCAACTTCCTGTCTTTTCAGTGAGCCCCTTCGGGCTTTCAGTCTAATCCCAGTCGCATACTCTAGTCAATGGCTTCCGTTTTGCTGATCTACCAAGTTGCCAGGAGGAGAGCGGTCGAGGATCGGACTGTGCATCAAATCACTAGTCAACACGACGAATCTTTATGACAATTTTGTGGTGACCGTATGATGCTATCTTAATCATCAGATTTCAGACTTTGAGAGCCTAAAGATCAGGACGAAGACTTGCACATTAGCGCCTTTCTGCGGCTGACTAAATACATACAAACTACGTTCATTAAGAGACAAGTGACTCATTGGACTGGATACCATTGAGTCGAAGAGGTCCTTTAGTCCAATGCTCATTCCCTGTGATAAAGTCCCCTCGGACCACCTTACCCCGATGTCGAACAATTCCATTATTCTCCACTTTAATGACAACGCCTTCCACCTTTCCCTCATAGAACCGAGACTTGGTTTCAATGAGCTTTAGCAGCTCATTCCGCGAAGGTAGCTGATCTTTAAGCTCGCATATAAGGGGAACCAGAGTGATGGACGTCCCACGTAGCATCGCATCCAAAGTAGTCCTATCGACGAATTGGGAGGTGCTTCGATCAAAAAGATCGAATGCCACAAAGACGTCCGAGAGGTGGGTATAGGGGATTGAGTGCGTGGCGTACATCCATTCACCATACAAGATATATCGTTCAGCGTAAAACTCATCGCGGTCCAAAATTTCGTAGAGTTCCGAACGGTGTTCTTCGAGCCACTTCCCCAGCTTCTTGAACTGTTCGTGACTCGTTGGATTCACCCAGTGGGAACGGTTTTGTACCATAATTCTGGAACGATCGGGCGACAAGGAGATCCCCATATTAGCACCATCAATTTTCTCCGTCACTATAACATGACAAGGAACTGAATTGGCAAGGGTATAGTCGCTGGAGACAATGTCGTCGGGTGTAGCACCCCCAACATCTATCAAGTGGGCAGTGCGAGGAAACTTGATCGGGTGGTCGGATGGAGGAACGAGGAAATGAACGAGTTCTTGAACTGCTTCGAAGGATTTAATCCGAATGATTGCAGAAAATCCTTCAGATAGTTTCGGTTCGATGAACTGATTTCGCATCTGCAAGATTGCATTGCGAACGCGTCCACCGGGAGGTAATGTGGGATGTCCAACCCTCATCTGAGCACGAGACGTACATAGATCTCAGTCATAGTCAAACCAGACACAAACAGGGGATTGAGCCCAGTTGGAAGCGAGTTTTAACCATTCCTTCCGCTCTGCATCTGACATGTTGCAGCGGTCAAGAATCGTGAAGTTGGATCCCGTCCCCCGTGAGATTGCTGACTCGCATTGCGAGCGGCTACCAATTTCATCTTGAGAGATTCTAGACCAGTCCTGAGAGGCCCTGGCAGCCAGCGCCCTGGAGAACCATGATTTGCCCGAGCCGGGTAGACCAACCAGAACAAAAAAGTTGGACTGAGCCCGACTTAAGGATCCCTGCACTTCCATATGGCAAGGCGGTGGCTCGGACGGTCGGTCTGGATAGACAGACCGGCGTTTCCAGATGGTACTGCACCATTCAGAGACAAATGCCTCCTGTTGCGATGTCTCTATGCTGCCAGGTCTGATAGAGCATAGAGTACTGATTGCATCTGAAGCTGCCATCTTTGGATAGGATATGTCGAAGCTGGGTTTCATAAACCCGAATGTTGCTAGGTAGCACGCGATGACAGTCCCTGCTCTGCCTTTGCCCCCGCCACAATGGACAAGCAGCAGCATCTTCTTATTATCCTCCAGCAACTGGATGATGATGTCCATTTGTTCAATCGATGGCGGGTGGTAGTTAGATACGGGTAGAAAAGTGTTGGTTATTGGTTTGTTTTTGAACCAAGAAGAGGGAAGTGGGGTCTCCTCTGTGAGGGTAAGGACATGACGAATGCCAATATGAGGTGAGGCAAGGGCATCAATATCTTCCTCATATCGAGGAGTGGACATGATGGCGAGTTGGAAGGGGACGATCCAACGGAAGAAGCGAGGTAGCTTGTAATACTGATCGAGACCAATTGGGACGAATAAAGCTTTCCTCGATTCAAGGGAAAGCGAAGGAGGGAGCTGTTGGTCGCCCAGAGTCTCTCGAAGAGATTTGGACCATAGGCTGAGAAGCAAGCCAGAAGGCACGGTGTGTTTCTCGTTGTCCTGGAAAACAGCGCCCCATTCCGTCTTTTGCGAACACTCCACAATCCTCTTGATGCAGTAGCTCTGAAGCTTCTCACTGCCATCCAAATGATCATATGCTTGAGCATAGGCAAGCATGGCATTCTTGAAATCGCCTAGAGCAAAACATGCGTCGGCGAAGCGGAGGAAGCCTTTCTGGGATTCAGAGTGAACATTCATGAGTTCCAAGGCCATTTTTCGAGCATCTGAATATTGGGACAAGATGAAGGAAGTGTAAGATGAATGATCTAGAAATTCTTGCGATTTGGGTAAGGTTTGACTGGGGAGAAGGGAGCTTATACCCCTGTCAATGTTGTGGTTGTCTTGGGCCGTGAGAGGGATGTAGAAATGCGTTGGCGGAAGCTCCAGTTGTTTACGAAGCCGTTGACCCGCCACCCAGACAATCACGATGAAAAGCACCCCATCCTTCCTGCCTCCGATCCCAGCAGAAAAAATGTGGCCGCGGTCAGGTGGCAAGTGACCGTCAGCTGGGTTGAGGGCAGAACAGGATAGCCGTTCCATTTCATCTTGAGCCACGAGAGTGATGCGGTAAGGCATAGCTGTGTTGAGCCGATTGCTCAAAAGATGAGGATGGGTCTGAATGGCTTCACGAACAGTTTCGTCTACACTTGGACCAGTTAGTGCCCAGGTGCCGTCAATTTCGCAAATGGAAGCATCCATGACTCAGGAGGTACTTAAGATAAAGATTGAGAGTAAGGCAGAGGGTCAATGGAACAAGGCGCGTCCATCGTGTACAGTTAAAAACATGCGGTGAGGTCATGAGTCATCGACTCTCGGTGCGGGTCACCGCCTGTGTCAGTGCTAAGCGCTAAGCGCTACGAGCCGCCGTTTGAAGTGGCTGTGTAAGATATCGGGAAAGTCTGAAAGCAATGATGCTAGGTATGCTATTGGTTGCCCGTAAGTCGATTGCGCCCGAACCTCGACCGAACATTTTTATCTCACTTTTCGCTAGGTCTGCCGCCACTAGATTTTGCAGGCGATGTTCTAACTGTCTTCCATGTATTGTGCGCTGTATTTTATGCGAAGATCTTGGCGGTTTGCAAGAGAGGCCTTGTCACCTTCTGTCACGTCTGCCTGACCCTGCCGGAGTGGACGAGGCTTCAAACCTTCTGTGTGGGACTAAGAGTTGATGGCATCAGTAAAGCGCGAATCAGAACACGAGATTCAACATATATGAGCGCCAGTAGGTAAGAGTATCATGCCAAGACAAATGTATCAACCACCCCATCAACACTACTTAGTGACAAAATCCTGAGACCAGCGTGTAAGGACACATTGTTCATATGTTGTGATCATTCAAAGTTGTCAAAGTTGTCCATCAAGGGTAGACCTTCCTGCGACGCCGGCGGAGACCGTACAAGAGTTATTATACCATGAGAGCACATGGAACCTCTGAGTACTATAAAATGAGCTGTTCCCGGTTGACGTACCCTCAGCACCTTTGGCAGATTTTTGTCGTTCTCCCTGGCTTCAAGATTTTTATGATGGTTGCTTCCCAAACTCTCTTCGTCCTCATTGCCACTTTCATTTCCATGGTGCAAGGTTCGTCTTCACCAACTTCTTCACTACCTTCTAGTCCTGACAACTAGATCGGACTGCAGGAAATTTGATCAACCAAGTCCACACCCTTGTCACTCGCCAGTCAAGCGGGCAACTTATTGATCCCAGTACCATTCCCGACAAGTGCAAAGACACATGTCTGGACCTCAACAAAGTCAGCAACGGGGTGCGTTGCTTGACTATGATTCACACTAAATGACTCAAGTTGAGAGCATTATCTAGTCATGCACTGCCCTCGATTGCCTTTGCAGTGACAGCTTCAGCAAATCTGTGTCTGGATGTCTGCAATGTGCTGTTGACATCGGACAACAGAATTCATTCGTATTGCAAGCCCAGACCACATATGACAGTACGTATTTTACCAAGTCATAGGACAACACTGACAATCTCTTGTTCATTCTTAGACTATGCTAATAGTTGCAAGGACGCAGGGCATCCTGTGCCTGGCTTCACCTTCAAATTGAACGGAAGTAAGTCTGGTGCATTGAGCACCAAGGAGCAGGCTATCAGTGCCAGTTTGATGGGATCCTTGGGAATTTCTTTCCTTCCGCTTGCTTGATTGTTTATTTTTCGATTGTATCGAAGCAATGATTAATTTGGCGAATATGAGTCGAACTCCCATGAACTGAAATTGGGTGCACAAGCTATGATCATGACTCCTAGATCTTGACCTATGTCCATTCTGCAGTTACCCCTCAGATGAAAGTGTCACTTGATAATCATGTTCATTATCTTGAATCGGCGGGAGGTATTTCAGGGTGAGTGTCGATAGCAGATCAATCGTCAAGGCCCCAACTCGGGCTAGGCGTGGAAAGCTACTGGGCTTGTAGCAGATAGCAACAAACTGCTGAGTGTTGATAAAGTATGCATGACTCGGCATGACACAAATGGCTGAAGCACTGAAATTTTATCAAGCTGCCATCTTACTGACTATTATTGTTGTTTTCGGTCTGAACTGTGACCGGCCTCTCGACTTCTAGTAACATCTCGGCCCGCCAAATCGCTGCCAGCGACATCTACCTGGCATGTCACTCAGTGGATCTGGTCCTGGAACGTACTCTCAGGATTGAGGTTTTGTCTAGTTATAGGCCACAAGAAAACTGCCCGGTTCTCTTCAGTCTGAATTGATCTACAAGCTTCCTCAGGAAATCACTGAGGGTATTTCGCAATATCTTGACATCGAGAGCGCTTTTTCTCTGCGTTTGGCAAGTAGGATAGACCAGTTAGAACCTAACGTTCATCAAGCCATACCGTTTCCAGACGTGCAAACATCTGTGGCGGAGACTTTCGCGTCGCGTGCTTGCAGACCCAATGTATCCAAGCCCGAGATGCCTCTTCACAATAGCACCGCAAAGGAAATGCGAGATTGGGTCCTTCATCATCATCGTTACAATGCGAGGCATATTCTTCGAGGCACTCCAGAAACTGCAAAATTCTGTGTCTCTGAGCTGACCGGATATGCCTTTTAACAAGTGCACCTTCTGCCTGGCGGTTGATGGTTCTTCATTGACAAATTAAGAAACTTCCTTGTGACAGATTGCGATTCCCACATTTTGACAACCTCGGTGCTGGCAAAGGATGACGGAGATGATGTTCTCTATACCAACTTTGAAACGTGGGTTGACAAGGGCCGGCCTCGGTATACGTTTCAGAGGCTTTCAGTGTGTCACATGAATAGTTACCGACCGGACCCAGGCAAGTTCGAACCTGATAGGGACGCCATCTTTGCTGACCAACGATAATGTGTTCCAGTACTTTATGGACCATTTTGAATCCGAGTTTCGAGGTTACACTATCGGGCCACGGGTGTACTGCCAAGCTGTTAACAGAACAACTTCGTGACTTCCATATAGATGCGCCTGCAATTGTTGAATTTCTACCAAATCAAGAGGCACAACGGGAACATTAAAGCAAAATGTGGACCGTTCCTCCACGCCTTCGACTGTGATGGTTCTTCCGACGACGCTACATCCTCATTCATTATCCAACCCCGGAAACTTGTCTTCCCTGTGGTATACTCACTTACTCTTCCGAGATTTGGGTTCCATGCTGATTTATTCCAGATGGACTTCTACAATCAGCCGATCGATCGATTTGCGCTCAGTAACCAAATAACGATCTACATATATCCAATTCCCTCGACCCGGATATCCCTTGAAATCAAGTTATTCCTCTTCATATCGTATCGCTTCCTTGGAGTCTACCTCAAGTTATCAACAATCACGAGGAGATTTCTTGCCGGTCGGAGCCCTATGCTCGCCCGACTCCGACCATAATAACCTACCTGTTATGGGATCATGCCATTCTCCTTGAAATCCTTCATGATCCATCTGCAGAGCCTGTTCTTCGTGAACCATAGTTTTCGACGGGTCGAATCTCTAAGAGTCTGTCCAGGCTGCATTGTAGCAGCAAGACATATTCGGAGACATTGGACGGAATACCTTCGCACCTTGGACTATTCCGATGAATCAATAATAAATATCTCACCAAGATCCACATACGAAGGTATTTAGGATTTCCAACTCCTACGTTGTCGCATTCGAGTAAGATATTGGCCACGTCATTTTGGCAGACCAAACATCTACCAGGGTATTTTTATTTGCAATATTGCCAGCGCTCCCTGGGAGGATCCACATTATGCCGCCAAACATTAGCCAAAAGTGTCCATGTATTGGGTTACAATTTGTTGTCTTTGAAGGACTCAGCTTTTCAAATCAGTATTTTGACTCTTGCCTTGCCGGCTGTCTGGATATCAATACCCGAGGATACTTAATTACTACAATCTCGCTACAAGCAGAGGTTCTTGATTCACTGTAACATAGTGGTCGATGAAATTCCTTGTTCAGGTCTTTACATTGCCCGTGTAATAGAGTTTGTGTTTGGGACTTTGAGTACAACACGTGTTTGACCGAAAAAAGTGAGATGATTGTTTGTGGCCTTGCAATACTGACAAGTCACGTTTCTGAAGGCTCACCAAAGGCCCATCAGCTGATGGGAAATCCGAATTCCGGAATCTTATTGAATCTCCCTGGACCTGTCTTCGTTTTGAACGGAAGCAGAACTTCTGTCTTTCTGTCTATCTGAACCACACTCAGACCGACTCACCGAGCCTAAGCCGGAGACGCCTCTTCAATATTCAATCCTTGAACTCCCTCAAGAAATTTTTGAAGAGATCTCAAAACATCTTGATGTCACATCTGTCCTTTCTCTGCGATTGGTGAGTGGCTTCAAGCCAAAGTGAACCTCTGTGAGTGACTTGCCCTCGCAGGCTTGCAAACACCTATTGGCCGTCACAAGCACCACACAGCTGTGGCAAGCTCTCGCTCGTGGGCTCCTCCGAAAACCCTATATGTCTAAGCCCGAAGAACCTCTACATGAGTACACTCAGGAGGAACTACAAGATTGGGTTATCCACCGCTATCAAGCTGATCAACTTCTTCGTGGCCCTTCAGAGGCGGCGAAATTCCAAGCAACCGGGCTATGGAAATATTCTCCTGGCCAGATCGCCCTCCTTCCTGGCGGTCGGTGGCTCTTGTTCACTGATGGATCAAAAAATGTCTTTGCCACAGACTGCGATGCCCAACCTTTGGCAAAGACTTCAATTCTGGTGCGGCACAATATTGGGGTCCTAAGTCGTGGTATTGGGGCTCTAAATGGTAGTCTCTATCCCCGCTTTCAAACCTGGATTGATGAAAGCGAACCTCGGCTGTCTTTGAAATTGGCGGTGGTGTACACCCGATTTCGTCATCCAGATCCAGGTAAATTTAGACTTGCTCAAATTTCAAGATCGCATTAATGTTGACGTTCGGCAACACGACTAGTAATATAAGCGCCATTCCACGTGCGAATCTTTAAGGTTACATTTTCTGGCCATGGACGTGACGCCAAGCTACTCATTGACCTCAACAATCATGATTAATCTCACCTTGACTATAGTTGTGG
>KQ963119.1:0-16755 GCA_001563735.1 Leucoagaricus sp. SymC.cos
AAAGCTCGGGATAGGCTTATCCACTGGCACCACACCGCTAGGGCTGTTCGGCTTCGTACTTGTATCTGCTGCGATTGCGTTGAACAAATTGTATGTACTTCATCATGACTGACTGACTGGTCTAGCAGTTTTCGTAAAGCGTACTATGCAGTTCTTCCATCAAGCTGTGAAGCGATTTGTCGCCGCCAATGTATTTGGATCTGGCCTTGACTGGAATTCGAAGGTGAGAGCAACGTGGTAGGTAGATTTGATTGATTGATTTCAAATTGGATGACTTCCCGTAGGATCTTTAGACCCTAGGCATCGTGGATGAACCGTCTACTCGTAAAATTCGTAAAATTTCTAATCAGACTCTGGGTGCCTTATCGACGCTGGTTTAAGATCCCAGAGACGTACAATAACCGCTGGACCAGAGAAGTGACGCTTCACAGACTACCCTTTGGTCTTGGCAGGTTCACCGCAACGCGTCCAAGTTGAAGCCCTGGCTGCCATGACTGCTCGTACAATGAATCTTCCAATTTCTTGGATTCTATGCTACGTAGACGAATAATCTGTGATAGGAATCGCATCACTATCGACTTTGCCACACTTACGATGATTGCTCCAGCGAGGCATTGTGCGCAACTGTACATCGTACAACGGGCTATTGACTCATGCCGCTTCATCTCATAACCAGCCTGTTTCATTGCGCAGAATCTCCACGGTTCTGATATCACCTCCGCGTTATCTCTATGAATTCTGCTTCACACCAACACCATCCGAGTCATCAGAAGTTTACCCAAAAAGAGATACGTGGGTCCAGCGTGTATTACATGTCAAGCTGACATTGAATATTGAATTTTGACCGTCTTCTCTATCTTCTCATGCAACGAGGTTTCTCATATGTTTTCAACTTTACACTTCTCATCTTCTTTGTCACTGATTGCACTGTCGATTTTACCACACTGATGGATGCCTTCAAAATCTCTCGCCAACTCAAGCTGTGCCTCATCTACGATTGGAATTCTGACTCTCGCTGAAGCCTTGCAGCGTTCAGGGTCTGCTGCTGTTAAAATCCGAGAACATCGACCCAGCCCGGTCGTGGTCCTCAGGACCGTCAGATGAGAGGACAATCTCGAGATCGTTCCCTTTCTCACGTTAGGCCCGAAGACCTCTGCTATGGCAGTGAGGCTTTAAATTACTCAGAGCGTCCCTTGTGGTGCACTATGCGTTGGATTTTATGTGGCTGAGCCCAATCAGGGATTTAGTTTATTCTGCTTCATCCATTTCTTTGTTGTCGGAGATTATCAGGGCCAGGGGCCAGCGCGTTGGAAGGTCGGCCATAATAGAATCAGGGCTGCACCTCGCATCTTGGGACATGGTCACGACAATTTCCCCCACAAAACTGAAGATTTCGCTCATGACTTTGGCGCGTCTATTTCTTCCAACTTTGGACTGTTGGTCTTAAGGGGACACCGAATTAAATTCATCCCTAATCAATTTGACAACAGTAGAAAAAGACAATTATTGATACAAAAGCCTGACACCGTCGCGGATGCCCTCCATTTAGCTGAGGCACGCGCCCCTGCAATTACTGCCGCCACGGTAAAGAAGAATCCGAAGGTCAAAGGTCCTGCCAACACCAACGATTTCGATCCCATGGAGCCCTTCTTTGTAACAGTATTCAATGCTCTAGCTGATTACGACTTGATACAACTACAGTTTGTTGAGCTCACTCGCGCCGGTACAATTACTGGCGAAACTACAACAGCTTGGGAATGGGACCTACAACCCCTCCTTGCGGAGTTCTTCGAGTTGTGCAGGGAGATTAAAGAATCTAAGGGCAGCATAATCAAGGTGAGGACCGAAAATGCCTGGTGAATCCGAGTCAGAAAGATGGTGATATCGTCGTCGAGTCTCTTAATTACCGTCGTGTATAGCAAATTTGAGTTGTCTATGGCTATGTCAGGCACCCAACCAGGGGGCACACTCACCAACCGCGAGCGCGTGAGGGACGAGAAATGCTCAGGACGTTCGTCTATTCGAGGGAGAACTACCGTGACTACTCGACCCCCAAGGTACTACTGTATATACTTGTAAACGAGTGCTTCTAATGTACGTCAAATTAGAGAAGTGCGGATCTACGGTGGCAGCATGTCCGCAGGCTTACAGACTAAATTGATTGATTGTAACTACTCTCCCGCTTTAGGCTAACCCTCATCGATCATCGCTGGCTAGGCTCCCAGGGTTCTAAGACTTTGTTAACCCAATGTTCTGTTGGCAGCAATTATGGATGGGCTATTGTTCTGATGCGCTCAATGCCTGGCGGAGAAGGGTACGACGAAGAACGCGATTACTTTCATGCAATTATCTACTTCAGTGCCTGGCCATATTGCTAGTTGTGCGCTATGCTTATTCCGTTCTGACAGGTACCACCTAACGCTCGCCCCCGACAATTTGAGTTTCGCCTGTTTTCATCGAGATTGATAGCCATTCACTTTCTTATTGAAAAATTTTTCGATGTGCTCTGAAAGAAATTAGACCCACACGGGATAGAACGGTATGGCCGAGGCCATCCCAGTCAGAAAACCGGGAGGAGCACCCTTCAAGCAAGCTTCTCTGTGATAGTTGCGTCACCGTTGATATCGCCACACTAGCGATGATTGCTTTACCGAGGGGAGGCATTGTGCACAGCTGTTTACTACACAACGGGACGGGTTATTATATCGCTTAATCACACAACTAACGCCAGGCGTCTTCAACGACTTTACCTCTGCGGTATAATACCATAACCCCATAAATTCTGCTTCACCCCAGCATCATCTAGGTCATCAGAAGTTTACCCAAAAAGGGATACGTGGGTCCCAGCGCACACCACATGTCAGGCTGACAATTGAATTTTGAGCGTCTTCTCTGTCTTCTCGAGATTCTCGTGCAACGAGATTTCGCATGTGTTTTCACGTTTCTGACTTCTTCCGAATCGTCCTCTTTGTGCCACTGAATTTACCACACTGATGGATGCTTTTGTCTCGAGTGCGTGCCGTCAGACTGTGGCTTGGAGTCAGGTGACATGCTATTTGTTTCCTGCAGGCGGACTCTCAAAGGATCTGACTCAAGTAGGGCAAGCTCGAGTTGGGATCCGAAGCTCTCATTATCAGTTGAGCCACTTATGACGGAGCAGCTCACCCGCAGTCGCCCTATCGGATGGCTTCAACCGCAACATCGAGCGGAGAAACGCAACTAGGTTAGCTCCATCAGCGTTGCCATCACCTATCACACCGTATGTTTTGAGAGCTCCTTCCAAGCTCACCACGCCGCCGGCACGAATATGTAGTCGCCCTAACTTTGACATCAGCAGTGTACTAAATAAAGAGCTGATCAATTGACGGACCTTCATCTTCTTTGAAATAGTCTTGAAATCGCTTTGCCTGGTGAAAATACGAGAGATCAAAGTCTTCTCCGACCACTCCTGGCATATGTGCAAGATGGTATTGTTCCGCGGTCCACGTTTGCCCCGATCGCGGGTTAAATAGCCATCTCCCAGTCAGAAACTCAAATATCTGTGATCAAGATAGTCGACTTCAACATGAAATAATCACGGCACGGAGGGACACTTACAAGGCATCCAAGGTTCCAGATGTCAGCACTCGTTCCCCATCCACCGCCAAGTATAACCTCAGGAGCACGCAGGGCAGAAGGCTGGATTTCATCAGCGTGGTATCCATCCACGAATGCAGCTGGAAGCAGATAAGTAACACTACCCATACCTTTTCGCTTTAACGCTTACCCGTGCTATAATCGGTCAATCGAACATCGAAATTTGATATCTGACTTAAGTCACCGAGTTCCGCAGACGTAAATACGTTAAGGGGACTTGACAGGATAGCGTCGTCTGTGGATTTGGGTAATGCACCGTTTGGCTCGAGCGCAGCATGGGCTGCCAGTGATTCGTCAGTCTTGATGACTTCGTCAATATTACTCCGGCCAATTAGAATGTTGTCAGGTTTGATATCTTTTTCACGATCAGAAGTATGAAATCGAGAGGCTGTAATGTCATACCTGTATGAATTACGCGGCATTTGCAGTGAAGAAAATCGAGAGCCTCAAGCAACTGCCTTGACACATGTTTCACCAGCGGAATGGGCAACTGTCGACCGTTTTCGAAAAGAGCTGGAAAGATCCCTAATGCTTGATGAACAAGGCAAAGATGGCGCCCGTGAGTGCCACTGAGTTCGAAGCTCTCTCGCAAAGTCAAAACGTGATTACGTCCTGGGTGATTCGTTGTCCTCGCACGCTCAGTCATACGCTGAAGTATCTCAAGCTCTGCGGCAACTCTGGATTGCATTAACGTTGCATGGGTTGTCAGTATTTTGACCGCAACGTATCGAGGCTCTCTTTGTTGGTAAAGAACCACATGAGTACTCATGAAAGACGGAAGGAATGAATTGATCATACTTGATGTCTTGAGCAAGCCAAACACTTGCGTGCTGTCCCCACCCAAGCTTGCGAACAATCCTATATCTGGACTTAAGAAGGGTTCCAAGGGACGCGTTGTAGAAGCCGCCGTAACGGTCCACGGAAAGATCTAGAGGTTCTTCGGGCCAATACACTTCAACCGGTGGCTCAGCTTTGCCAGACGGAGAACGGAAAAACGTCAGGATAGATTTTACCACGGACATCTCGTTAAAGCAGGATAAGAGTTTGCTGCGTCACTAGGACGGCGGCTTTGAGTGACGGTAGTGTCTCGTGACTCCGGTGAATACAAGGCAGGGACACAGGCAAGAAATGCGGGAAAAAATGAGAACTTTAAGTAATCCTCTTAGCGTGAACCATCATCGCACGCTCAGCCGGGCGTAGGGTCTGCGTTGGGAAGTGAAAAGTCGGGAGTTGCGATTTCTAAGAATCAATATCTTGATCTGAAAAAATGACAAAATCCAACTTTGATTGTGATCTCAGAATATCCAACACGCTTCTGGCAGTGCGCTTAGGCCAGCCTTCATCGTCATCTCACTTGATCATAGAGGTTGACAGAGATGGGTGTTCGAAGCCATATTCATCCCTTTCCTCCTCCTTCTCGTCTTGTTAAATTCTCTGCCATTTCTTGAATGCTCTGCTCATTTCCTTTCTTCTGATGCAGGTGCTGGATGTCATTAAACTCCCTTCATCCTCTTCCCATGGGCGATCGATTAGTCTGGTTCGTTGGATCCTGCCAGCGATCAAACGGGGACGCTTGCGAGTGGACAGGAGACTACGACTTGGGATAAGGCTACAACTTTCTTCACTGGCAATATCACCATGCTGACTACTGGGACTGTTACCACGCCAGCGACTGATACGATGGTGACGACTATGTCAGCTACGGATACCAGGAAGATTCCACCTACTGGTGCACCACCTCCTGGACCTCCGGGTTGGATTTGTACGAAGCAACCAGGGCCCAGGCAGCCCAGAGGTGATCAAGTGGAGAACAGCGTCGCTGAGGCTGCTTCTGGGAGCGTAGGTCAAGGAAGGAGGGGCTCGTAACTCGCTGACTGTAAAGTACTAGTAGTTGACTAACTTACTCGATGTGCTACCATAAATTGCGGCAAACACGCAAATTATTGGTATTTTTCAAGCATCTCAAGTAGTCATCGAGCTGGCATGCAAAGTTTGCCACAATTTGTAAGACAGTCGAGGTATGTGCCTAATGTGCCAGCAGCAGGGCAACAGGCAGAATCGCGATCTGACTGGCGCTTCCGGTACTTCTTCACCGTCTACCATCTATGCAGTTCAATTCTCTCAGACAACGCAGACTGGGCTGTTCTAACTCCCCTTTGTTCCTGGAGTTTAATCTCGCCTATGAAGCCACTTCATCGCCAGGGCATCAGTGCGTCTTTTCTTCTGCTTTCTCGCGTACGGTGCAATTGATCTTGTTCTTTGAGATTCAAATGGCTGATATCCGTTTCGGGCAAACATAGGTTGGGCGTGGTAGTGCTATTGTCCCTCTCAGTAAGGTCAGATAAACTGGGTTCTTGTACGGGTAAAGAAGGTACACGATGATTACAATGTACAAATAGATACAGAGATACGCAAGGACTAAAGGTTACGGAACATTGCTTCCTGATGCTCTTTGGTGATCAAATCATACTCTTCGGCCCCAGACACTTTTCGAATGACGTTGGCGACATGGAAAGGGTATCTCAGGTCGTCGCCTTGCTTGCCTGCCCAGTCGAAATCGATGAAACGCATGCGCTTCTGGATCGGGCCATTCCCCTCCGCAATCATCACGTTCGGTCTGCGCAAGTCCCCTAAAACATAACCACCCTGATCAAGAAAACCAAGAGCTAACTTAACACCATCAAGGATGTCTATGGGTAGATCATTATTGCCGAAGATGTCGTGCAGCGTCTTTCCAATAACATACTCCATGACGACAAGGGACAGCCGATCGTGGGTATCGCCCAGGTTGCTGTAGTGGATGAGCTGAGGCGCTAGTCCGATGTTTGCCATATGATTGTGCGCATCCTTGCCGTAGCGTCTGACGAACTTGACGACGACCTGCTCTCGTGTATCTTCCCGAATGGCCAAAAAAGCGACACTCGATGGATCCCGTTCCAGCGGCCTCTCGTAAATGAATGACACCTTGTGGCTGGTTTTTTCGTCGATGAAGCAGTTTATGGATGGGCAGTAGCGTGGGTGAATGTGACCGGGAATGACGGACGGCGGGGTAAGCTGTCCAAAGTAATCATTGAGTTCTCGAGTCGAGATGCTCAGAGCGTATAGATGTCGAGCGGCTTCTAAAACCTGTCTTTCCTCCAGAACACGACTGCAGCCAAGCCATTCGAAAGACGAAAGCCGTTGAACGATCACCCGTGATGTCATAACGGCGCCCATGATGACAAGCCAAGGGCCCGCTAAGCCTACAATGAATGCCGGGCAACAGCAAATGTCACGAATTGGAGCACGCTAGATAGAAGAATGTAAGGGACAGGTGACTCTCAGTAAATTGGTTCATTGACCATCTCATGGCAATAAAACTTAGCATACGAGAAAGAGACTTGCACGGACGGATCGGAGCCTCCTGCGCCCAGTTCGCTCTTGATTTCAACTATCGTCGAAGCAGCGTTGACATTCAGAGGTGTTGGGTGAACAGACATATAGTCCACATTGGTTTTGTCTTTATTCTGCACAGTTTCAAACGCGAGGTTCATAATTTGGGACAATATATTGCGAGTCTGCTTATCTCGAGGTACCTCCGCGACAGCTATGCCTGAGACAGAACGTAGCAGTTTAGCAGTGAGACGGACGACATCATCGGGCACTCGTAGGGTGGGATCACGGGCACGGGTAGCGAAGGAACCGAAGACTGGGTTGAAGAGCTCTATAGGGAGTGCTGCGGTTGGTCCGCCAGCCTTGACGTTGAAACGTCCGTCAAGGAGAGGAGTATCGCTGGCCTGAATGCTATTGTAATTTGTGGATTTGGCGGCAACTGAAGGCGTGGGTCCTTGCAGTATGTTCTTGATAAATTGCTTGAAATCTTCAAGAGGATTGACAGAAGGACAAAATGTCATAGCGTTGACAGCATACCTCGTTCCACTAGGCCGACATCGTCAATCTCAGAATCCTCATTGGCTGGAGAGGCAAGGATGGGTCGCATACGGAGACAGACGACAAGAGACTGCCGAGGAACATCGTCGCTATCTTCGGGTACGTGAAGGGCTTCCCGTATGAGCAACGCATTTGAGAGGTTTTCAGCAAATACGTCCAAGGACGAGTCTTTAATGGCTTTACGAGTTATGTCTTCGCTAAGCATTGATATGCGATAGGGCTACAGCCATGATGAGTATTCTGGCACAAAATAGAAACTTTCCACTCACCCTGTAGACTTTGGCTTCTACGACGCCATCGATGGCGTGTGCTTCGACCAATGCTTTCTGAAGGTCGTCAACATCTGCATCGATATCAATATCTAAGGAAGACTGCGTGCAGCGAATGGTGTGAATGTTGTCTGCTGTAGGGATACCGAAGGTGGCGACGTAGTAAATTTTGCAAACGGTCATGATGATAGATGACAGGGTATAGGCACGTGGGAATAATTTTGTAACGGAGTTGCATTATTCCAGAGCACGGAAAAATCGGGCCGCATACACTGAGCCGGCGAACACATGTCGTCACCTCACTTGATCTTGATCACATTTGACCACACCTCCGTGAAGGTGGGTAGGCCACAGCAATAGAAAAACATCGGAAAACGGACCTTCAATAAAGCTCAAGTACCGTATGCTTCTTCATATTCAAGCTGTTTATCACCGTTTCTTGGGTTTGAGCGGCAGTGACAAGCACTCTAAGACTACTCTAAGTACGGTTTGCCCGCTTGGACTACTGCATCACATGACCTGGCAGGTTTGATTTTAAATTCAGACAACTTGTTCTCTTCCCGGTCTCATTTCTGACTGCCTACGTCCTCACATGCCTTATCCACCTGACACCACGCACTTAGCGACGGCCGCTCGAGTCACCAACTGTGTTAGTGCTGCCACGAAGAATGTCGCCAAGACCCTTCTGAAGGACTTATGTTCGTCTCTAGCGCATATATTCACATATGCTCATGACTTCATGATACATAGTGTGTACTTCAGCCTGATCCCGTTCGCGCATCTCCCCAGCCATACAGCACATACCTCACCCCAACGAGCGCATATAGCCACCAACGGGTGTGCAGTTCCTTCTTCCTTGGATGCTATCATTGTGGTGACTAATATGATATACCCAGTACCCCAAACCCATTCTGCCGCTGTACGGTCCAACCACTTCCGGGTTCTGCGAGCTTTCTGTTGATTTTTTCATACTCCAATTATGATTTCTAACGAACTTCTTGTTTTGTTAGTACGAGGACTGCAACGCTCCAGTGCAGCGGCGGGATCAAATTGCAAACACAAGGATTTGGATTTTGCTTGAGTTAGATAGAAGTAGATTTAGCTGTGTGTACTAGCGAGATGAATGTGAATACAGTCATTTTTTGCGACCTCTGAATCTTACTGAATCTGAGAATATCTGGGCCCTGAAAGTGATGAGCTAACGGGATAAAGCGATATGTAGTTAGAAATTTACAGACAAGTTATGGATTATGTTAGCTCTGCGTGTATGCGGGATGGAAAACTGTATCACTACATATAAGAATGTCTCAATATATCCACCGGGGGAAATTTCTTGGATCGTTTTAGATTTTTGACGCGCCCGCGTCCCAAGTGAGTAGACCCATGGTCAGCGCAGTGGAGATCTGCATGCCTTTCAAAAGGAGCTGCAGCTTTTCGCCACAGAAACGAGAAGTATTTCGGGTAGATTTTGGTCGGAAGGTGATAAGAAACTTGTACGCATCGGGAGCTGTCTCTGAACGGTAATGATGGTAAGGAATTACAAGGAGAGACGTCATGAGATGACTCCACCTATTGTGAACTGAGGGAGCTTTTCGTCGCGAAAGAAGCCATTGAAGTTACGCCAGATGACACCGAGAAGCTCTTGAGGGAAATCAGGTCCTGTGGACCAACGCCAGGTACTTTCGGGAAGAGGTTCTCGTCCCTGACCAGTTTTTTGATGGGCTTTTGGTATTTTTCAAAAGTATCATCAGGTTTGCCACGGAAGTAGGCTGTTTCTGCGTCCCCGAAGATAGACAAGGCAGACATCGATGAAGGTGCTGGTTCAAATGAAAATCAGGCGCAGGTGAATCGACAAGAGGCGCGTAAGCAGCAAGGCTCGTGCGGCGAATTAGTCGAATACTCTGCTATTTATCTATTTATTTGTATTTCTTTCTATCCCGTTACCTAATTCTCCACTTATGATTTCACTTAATCGATAGCTTATTCCTGTCGATTCTCCTCCGAGTGAAACACTTCCTCGCTACTTGCTAGTGCCACGGCTCGTGACAGTTCATTCACTTGGTCTCTTGGTTAGCCATGGAAAACCCCCCATACTGGGACCACCTCGGTGTAAAGCATTTGGATTGGCCCCCGCCGCCCGACTCAGTCAAAGACTGGACGCTCGGCGATGGCTTAACGCCCGAGCAAGAGCACAACTCCCAGAAGGCCGAGGATCTCCCATTCAGTGTAGCTTCCTCTTCGCGAAATCTGTCAACACGGTAATACTGGCTTCCAACTCTCCTTAGTGCAACAGCCACTTATACACTATGCATTCCAGACGATATCAATGATACTCAAAGATGGGCGTGATATAATCTTTCGCCATATTCCGTTTGCTGCAAACAGGTTCTCCGATGATCAATCCATCGATGCTAGCTTGGTCCATGGTTGGTACAAGGGGAAGTTCAGTGTAGAAATCAGTGTTCTACGCTTTCTGGAGAAGAGCTTTATTCCTGCGCCAAAGGTCATTGCTTCTTCTGTATCCGATAACGATGGGTATTTGGTGCTCAACATCCTCGCCGGTAAAGACGCGTTGAAGACCTACGGACTCTTGAGTAAATCTTCTAAGACTTGTCACCTCGAATTGGCTCAGAGATACTCCAACGTTGCTGACCTGCTGATCCAGGACAATGCCATCAAGACGTGGGCATCAATTGCACTGAAGATCTTCAGGCTGAACGTCCCCAACAAGATTGGTTCTATTGGCTCTCCCGATGCGCGCCCTGAGGACATCCCCTGAGTTATCTTCACTGCGGCGATGAAGCAATTAATGGAAATTTCCAAGGAAGTGTTTGGGTTTGCCGAGGCTATGTGACTCATTTGACAAACTTGACACACACAAGCTACAGCTCAATTTGTTCAACCTGCGAATACATACCACGTATATTCATTGCTCTGAAAACATTACAAAAGCTGCCAAGACGGCGTTTTAGAACAAGGAAATGTGGAAGTAGAAGCTCATGATGTTGTCCTGAACACGTTGCCGCGGAGCAATGCGTATAACCTGTTGGTCAATCAGTGATCGATGATCCTAAGCTAGGTTGACGTTACTGAAGTCGGAAATGGGTCCAGCGCGGACATTGATATTGAATACTGAAAATTGGCTCCTTCTTCGCCACGAGGAAGCTTATGTGTTTTCCACTTCCTCATGTGCCTCTCCGTGACGATATTCTCTCCTCCATAGATTCCGGCTTTTTCAGCTTATGTATCATCGTCAATTCAAGTCAGATCCCAGAGCATTCTCGGGTTTCAGTCGACTGTTGTCACGTTCTACATCTTGTCGGAAAATCCCGAAAACAGTTATATTGAATTATTTCAGTTCTAATGGATTGTAGCTAACTTTCGGAGTTCTAACGGGTTATAACGCCCTGGGAACGGAGTTTCAACTTGATTAGTCAGCAGAAATAACATCTTTCAAATATTTTCGAGTGGGTGCGCTCTGGGCGTTATAACGACATATAATGCTGTTACTGATGTATTTAAATGCATTATTTTGGTTTTCGGCTTGTCCCGACACTCTCCCAGCGTTTACAGACGTGTGGGCGTCGCCCAGTGGAAGATTCAGCTTGGAGGCTCAGAAAACTCTACCGCTTCAGCTCATTCATATTTCAACTCTCCTCTGAGCATCAACGATTCAGATTCATCTTCCAATCGTCCTCAAATACGGTCTTCAAATTTCCCCGGAGACACCGGATAAAGAAGAGCAAATAAAATGGGGGAACAATACCGTCGCTACAGCTCTTCAAACTGCTCGAGACCACATAAACAGCATCCCAGCACTTCTAGACAATAGTCTCCGGATGCGGTTGTTCCTGAAAGGGGTCTCTTCCGAATTTGGAAGTAATGGGATTCTGATTATTCCGTATTCTAAGATTGAACAGAGGGGAAGGGAGCTGTTGTAGGTTGGGAATACGGAATCGGTGATGGAGGAAGTGATGGTTAAACAGGTTAGAAGTGAAGGAAATACGGTGACGGCAACTTAGAATAGCGGGTGGAAGGAACACGTGTAGATCGCAGACTCGTGCTTTCGTAGTAAGCTGAATCGGTAGCCTGCCGTTCGAGAGTATGTGTGATCGTCAATGCGTACCTTACCAGAAGAACCAAACTACACAAAAAGAACCAAACCAAAAACGTCCTTAAAAACAAGATATCTATACATGTGTGCGTGCGTGTTTCGTGCGTGTATGTACATAAGTGTTGTAAGCATACATCAAAAAAGACCAAGGTATCTAACCATCATTAATTCATCATGAAAATCATCAGCACACTCATCAAAACAGAATCGCGATCGTCTCGCAAGAAATGTAAGCAAGTAAATCAGCTGCAAGTCACCGTTTCCATCATGCATGTCTCGACCCAGACCCAGACCCCGATTTCGCTCTCTTCCCATTCCCATTCACTCCAATCCCATTCGTCGTCATCGTCGTAGTACCAGTAGTACTACTCGTTACAGCAGGTCGTTGTATAGGAGCAACATATGTCGTCGACATCGGCGGTCCTAACGTCGATACAGAAATAGGTGTACCACGGAACCCCGTCGACTGCTGCTGATGATGAGAAGAAAGAGAATCAAAAGCAGCCATAGTTCTCGAAGTCAACGGTGACGTCGTAGTATTACCAATATTTCCACCACTGAGCGAGTGAGGTGGGTTCGGACCCACAGGTGAATTGGATGAAGACGACGACGGAGAGGATGTCGTTGTAGAATGTGAATGAGATTTCGCGTGTCGTTGAGGGTGAGATTGTGGGAATGACTGGGAGTGTAGGGATAATGTATCGTATGGAAGGGGAACGAAACCGGGTGGGTATTGGTATATACCACTCCCACTTCCACCACCACTACTGGCACTGCCTGTACTTGATCGTAAAGAATTTTGTCGATGTGATTGAGGTTGTTGTGGTATTCGTGATGTATCAAGGGCACCAGGTCCTGTTATTGGTAACGTTCGATTCCAAGGCGAAGAAGCGGATGGCGAAGAGGTATTATCTGTGGATATTCGAGATGGGCGACTGATCGGACCTGGATTTGATAATGAACTGCCACCGGTATTTGCTCGTTGTCGTCGATAGAAAGAATAGTCTTGGCCGCTCACGACGGCTCCCAGGCCACTCGAAGTGGCGAGTTCTTCCACCGCAAGTTCTTCCTCTTCTTCCTCGACGCTCTCGAGCTCTTTGCGTGTCAGTTTGAGCTGCTCTTCGAGTTCGGGCAACACAGTGCCTTCAATCTTTTCCTTTTTGCCGGTTGCTTTTTCGAGTTTGTGGGTGAGTGTCGAGAGTTCGGTGCGGAGCTTTTCTAGACGTTTCCTGTCCTTTTCGTCTACTGCTTCTCGTTCTTTTCTCACCCTCTCCACATCTTTCTTGACTTTCCCATGCTCCGCTTCCTTTTTCTCTTTCTCTTTCAGCAACTCTGGTAACGAACCCTCTAGCTCAGCTAACTGTTCTTCGGTAGCCTTCGCACCAGCTTGAGCACGTTTAACAGCTTCTTGTAAAGCTAGTATCTTTTGTTTGGCACGTGATTCAGCGGAAGAGTTTTTCTCAGAGGAACGTTTGAGAATTTCGATTTCGGAGCGAAGAGCTGAGTCAGCCTTTTGGCCTTCTCGACGGACGGATTTGATTTGAGATTGAAGCGACTCACGCTCAGAGGTTATGTGCGAGAGAGTGTGGTTGAGTTGGGCAAGACGGTCTTCGATCGTAAAAGGAGGAGCTGGTGGGTTGGCTGTGGCGTCGTTGGGTGCTGAAGAGGGTTGCGATGAAGGCGAGATGCCGGTGTTGGATGGAGCAGCAGTGCCAGCAGAATTAGCGATAACGGGCGTGATGGCAGCGACGGAAGGAGAATCGGGAGAGGGAGGTTCAGAGTCTTGATCTATGAATGGGTAATGAGATCTTAATTAAAAGTGGTGGATGAAAGACAAGCGCACCTTCAGTCATGACCTGACGCCTGAGATGGCGAGTCTGCACAAGTCCAAGGTCAATATCATATTGTCGACCAGGCATCAAGCCGTAGATGATAATGACAGCCTCGTCTACCGAGTCATCGATGCGGATGATGACGCGCTGCCAAGGAGACCCGTTGACTTTGACTGACAATCCTTTTGCAAGTGCTTCGGAGATGATAGAAGGATGGGGTTGATCATTCTCGTCTGCATTCTCGAGTTCAGCCTCGAGATCTATGTCGATGTCAAGGTCCGGTGGAGGAGTGATCGTTGCTGAAAGCAGAAAGGTGACAGAAACAGAGGTCACTTCTTTGACAGAAAGAGAGAGAGGAGGAAGCCATGGTCTAATTGCATGCCAGTTAGCAGAAGAAGGAGAGGTAGAAACGAGAGTGGAGGATGAGCTCGGAGCCGGGGACGATGAGGAGGAGGGGTCGTTGAGGCCTTCGGTCATGGTCGAAAAACACGCCAAGAATGGTCACGGGCGTTACACGGGTCACGCAGTTATTATCGGCTCGGAGCGTCTCTTGATGTCGAGCACTGGCAATCATCTCATCAGTCAATCACTGTTTCAATCCGCCCCCAGATCGCCATAGCTGTTTACTGTCAACCACCGTCATATATCAACCACTCATGTCTACTTTCTGCTACCATGTACTATTCCATGGACTCCCTACCCGAGTCGAACCAGAAGACCTCCATCGTCATCATTGGCGGCGGAATTGGCGGCGCAAACAGTACGCGTCCTTGCTTGCTTTTAACGCGTCACTACATCTAATCCACTTTCACCTCAGTTGCGCACACACTTTCGGGCCTCCTTGACCCAGAATGGCACACGCTGACTCTCATTAGCGCTCGCCAGCACTACATCTATCTCCCCGCCTCTCTGCGAGCGCTTGTTAACCCAGACTACCCTCTCTCCACTGTGTTCATGCCCTACGACAACATCTTTGGCAAATTTCCAGGCAAAATCATCCACGGATCTGTCACCTCGGTCGAAGAGAACAAACTGGCGCCGCTATCCAGCTACGAGCCCGGGAAATTGTACAGTGGAAGCGTGATTTATCAATCACTGGGTGGTCGCGACGACGAGGACCTGATGCCTGAACGCCTCCATTATGATGTCTTGGTTGTGGCGACTGGTTCTCAATGGGAGGGCTTTACTGGGTTTCCGGCGGAAACCGAAAAGTGTATGGCCCATATCGAGACTTGGAGGATGAAGTTCAAGGAGGCAAATGATATTGTGATCGCCGGAGGAGGGGCTGTAGGGCTTGGTGAGTAACAACTATATTTAAACTACGCCATCAGTTCTCATTATGGCCGTGTGTACGTTAACTAGAAACTGCTGGTGAACTAAAGGACATCTACCCTGTACGTTTTGATACACATATACTCACTCCGCTCGATCTGACACTTGTTGGATTGATAGGACAAAAATGTGACAATTGTCCACGCGGACCGACTTCCACTCAATGATATCTATCCTGACCGATTCCGTTCCCTTGTTGAACATCGACTCCAAACTCGAGGTGTTCAATTCACTTTCGATGATGCCATCATTGGCAACCCTACCATTTCCGAAAAATCATCACTTAAAACGCGCAATGGTACAACTCTCAAATGCGATCTCTTGGTAAGTAGGCTCTTCATCATCATGTTTCCAATTCCTTGAATTCTGACAACATCATTCCTAGGTCCCCGCACGAGGCGGTAGACCAAACACAAGATTCCTTTCTTTTCTTTCCCCTTCGCCCCTCTCTGACCGAGGCTTCGTAAAAGTCGACCCAACACTTCAACTCCAACATCACCCCAACATATTCGCCGTAGGCGATATAGTCGACTGGCCGGAAATCCGTCAACTAATCAAAATCCGCTACGGCCATGCGAGTATTGTCGTTGAAAACGTGCTGAGTCTATTACAGGGGATGAGGCCGAGGAAAAAATACAAGGGAACTATGGAGTTGATTCTGATTACGAACGGGAAGAATTGTGGAACAACTTATTGTGGACTTTTTGGGGGATTTGTATTGGGTGATTGGTTCACGAGTAGGTTGAAGAGCAGGAATCTAATGGTAAATGAGGCGAGGAAAGGGTTGGCGCTTGATCCGTTGAACATTTCATATTGAAAGATTTCTTCTTTGTGTTTCCTTTTTTTGTTTTGGACAGTCTTCTTTGTTACTGATCATCGGACACTGTTTAATTGGCGCTTGATCCGTTGAACATTTCATATTGAAGGATTTCTTCTTTGTGTTTCCTTTTTTTTTGTTTTGGACAGTCTTCTTTGTTACTGATCATCGGACACTGTTTCTGTTCGTTCCAATGCTTCACTGGTTCTTGTGTAAATTATGATTGCGGCTATGCAAATTAATCAATACGGCGTCTGTGTAATCCTATATCTTATCAATCAAATCATTTGCCCTAGTGGCATTTATTGATATCGTTGATTTCCAAAGTACCGGACTGCTTCGTAAGGATCAAACTTCGTGGATTTCAACACAGGACTTGTAGTGGACCGAGTGGCGGTAGTCGTCAAGATCCAATGACATCCAATTCAGAGCAGAACTGTGAGCCAGCAAGATTTAACATGTACCACCTCACACATGTCGGGTGTTCCTGTTTGTCGCCTCTTTCTCTCCCTTCCGCTGCCATCTTCTTTGGCTAATATGTTTCTACTTCAGCACTCGTCCTCCTTACCCGTTGCATGGGTCACAAAGCCCCAATCACGGTCCTGGATGAACCATCTGTCTCTCAAGTTCATCAACATCCTCATAACTATCGGAGAACTATAGAAACGCATATACGGTACCGTATCCAAGTCAAATGTTACGATCAATAGACTCGTCAATTGGTCATACACGAGTTACCCTTTGGCCTTGTCATCACGCATACCGAGCAAGAAGCTCAAACAATAATGGCTGCTTACGTCTGGATTTACCGAAACATAACGCAGG